>JAPQRQ010037448.1:0-15099 GCA_037367365.1 Apogon talboti | reverse complement strand
TAACTAACTAACTAACTAACTAACTAACTAGCTAAACTCCATAACAGTTTATTCTGAGTCTTGTGAGCGTCACTTTGTAAACAGTGCTCCTTCAACGCTGATTGTCAAATAACAAAAATAAGTTAAATAAGCTCTGAATGTCCCAGTTGCTAGCAGTGCTAATGCTAGCTGTCAATCAAATTCCACACTGTCTCACTTGTCAATCACAATGACCGCTCCCTTAATTGTGCAGAACATTTTTCATCTAATTATCATCTAAACTTACAAACTATGTGAATATTCACTTCCTCTACAGCTCTCATGAGGGGGAATTTAATCGTAGACACTAACATGTAATTAATTTCTGCTGTAAAGATGAACATTTTAACATTAGGGTCTATGGGGATGGACCCGCCCCTTTGTTGACGTTAAAGGAACTTTCACTTTTTGACACTTCAGTGGTTTCACTTTTCAGTTAGTTTTTTCATATCTATACAACTCCATTGGTCTCAGGTTTTAACACTTTATATAGTTTTGTTTTCCTTTTTCATATTTATATCAGGTTTTCTGTATTAAACATTGCTGGTGTGTCTGATTTTGTGATTCAGTGTTTGTTTCTTTATATCATTTGCTGGTTTATTTTATTTCTTTTACAACTGTGTCATTGTTCTTCTTTTTTTTTTTTTTTACTGTTTTGTGGTTGTTTCTCTACACTTCTTGCTCTCCAGTTGATTTTCCTCCTGTTGTATTACCACTTTCTTGATGTGTTTTGCATGCAGCTTCAGTGATTGAATTGATACATCACATGACAGCTTGATGAGTTTCACGCAGAGCACCTGTCTGCATTGGATTTATGCCCCGACGAACACTCTTCAGAGTCGAAACACGTTGGCTCATCCATGATTGAATAAAGGATTTTTATTATCACTATCAGAGCCTGGGATTGCAAACCCCTCACTGTGGACTTTGATTAATAGTAAAGTGGACAGTCGTAGTTTTCTTCATGTTGAGGAAATGTGACAGTTTTATAAAGATGCTGAATCTGATGGTGGTGAAATATTTGGTAAAAAATGTAAAAAAAAAAAAAAAATTCTTGTGATGTTGCAGATGATTGACAGCTGACACAGATAAGAATCAAAGCAGGATTTGTTACCACGGTGAATTCTTGAATCTGTCATTTCTAGCAGCTCCCATGAAACTCTGCTAAAATGTCCTCTAGACGCAGAGAAAGAAAATTATTTACTCTGTATTCTTGCTGCACAGCGTTATTTGAACAACAAGGTCAGTCCTAATTTCCATTTTGCCTCACACAATGTAGATCATTAATATTGTTACCGAGTTCCACAAAGCAATTCCAGTAGCTGTGGGTGGTGCGCTGCATTTCTAATGCATATTACTCAGTTAAAATGTTTTTAACCCTTTTAACTGGTTTGTCCAATGAGACGGGGGTTCATTATGATGATGGAGATACCTGAGGGTAGAAGTGGGATCCAATCCTATTCAACTCCTTTAGTTCACAAAGGATTATATGTGCTGTCACATTCTGACACGAAAGCATGTTTTTCAACTGGAAATGGAATTATTTGACTTAAAATGGCAGTGCTTAATAGGAAAAATGGTTTGAAATAATATAAAAAAAAGTGTTCCTCGAGGACATGAGACTAAAGCATCTACTTTAAAGTGACATTTTGTTTAATCACAGGAGTTTCCAGACATATGGGGAGTTAAATGCATGACTGACAGCTGGAATGACCAATCACTGATCAAATTATATCAACTTGTACGTTAAAGGCTCATTTATGCTCATTTATGCTCGCTTTACGTACGTAAATAGGTACGTCTGTTTCTAACGTTGTCAAGCGTCACTGCCTCATACTGCCGTGCGTCCAGTGCATTAGAATGAGCGCTTCTCAATCAATCCACCAGAGGGCGCCGTTCTTAATGACTATGCTGGCTAAATACCACGAAGAAGAGTAAAGTTTTAGAAGAAGAAGAAGAATGTCAATAATAATAAACATGGCGACGACAGAGGAGGTTTTTACTAATGTGAATACTAATGTTGATATTGTGAAGTAGTATGTCGTGTAGTAGTTTTTCACTAACTCACACAGTCTGTCTGTCAAAAATTCGGCTATTTATGGAAATTATTCTCCTCAAATCTCAACACTGCCTCTACGGTTCCCGGTGGTACTGCTCCGTATTCTATCCGGGAGAACGGAGAGAATAACGTAAGTAATGCATGCAGAGGACGGACAGAACGCTCCGTCCGTATCCGTCTGCGTCTTTAACGTAGAGCCTAAATGAGCCCGTATGCTGCTTTACTGCATGTGGTTTAATTTGTCAATAATACCATCCAACCATTCAATGTCAGGTCTAGTTGTACATTTAGTTTTTGATTTGGACTAAGACCACAGAGCTGCAGAAGGAATGTGTGTATTTTCAGGTTCTGGAGTTTATTTGCCATAATTTTAGTACTACTACTTCTAATAATAATAATACAGTTTATTTATATAGCACTTTTTGCAGAAAGATTTCACAAAGTGCTTTACAATAACATCAGGAGTAAAATACATAGGCAAAAAAAAAAAAATACAGCTGCATACACAGACACAGGCATAAAAATATAAAAGCAAATGGTCACAAAACCCACTCAATCAAGTTTAAACCAGCTTCACTAGTGATGAAATGCAGGTAATAATACACATAGAAGTCCACACAGCCTGGCCATAGACAGTCCTCCATCCTAATGTATCATTGGACAACCTGTATCTTTGCATCATTTCAATATGTTTATGCTACATCACAATATTTGTTGTTTATTCTTTACTATTTATCTCCCCATTATCCACCACTGACACTAATATTCAACCTCATCAGTCCTGTTTCTCCTTTTATTCAGGTGGTTGAAGTCATAATGCTCTGTGGATCTTTATTTTCCTTTTCCAGTCTTATCATTCCTCTGTACAGGACACCGTTTAGTTTTACAAGACAAAATTATCACCAAAATGAAAATTACAACAGACACTGAATTCTACAGTTGTTTCTGATCAGATCTGCCTTATGAATAAGTCTGTCAATAATTGAAAAAAAACTGCATGAACAGATTTTGATGCATGGATAGTCGACACATCTGACTGAACAGGACTAAATCTACTGTAAGGACGTTTACTGAACATGGAAATATAGTGACCATAACATCCATATTTAAGATTTCATGGGTGATGCATGTTAATAGACCCATATCCTATGGAGTTACGCTCTTACAAGGTCATTTTTACATTAAGCCACTATTCAGCAGTGTTGGAAGTAATATGTTACAAAAGTAATACATTACAGTAACAGATTACTTTTTGCTGTACCGCAGTAGTGTAAGGCATTACTAATCAATTTTCAGTCATATTTCACTCAGTACATCTTCAATAGTACTTGAGTTACAACACACTTTTCTCCCATAATTTAATTGCTCAAATGAAAAGAAAAAAAACCCAGCAAGACCGTGAGACCTTAAGGAATCAAAAATGCATCTGTACAGTTCTACTTCCTGTTGGTGTTCAGTCAATGGGTGAAGACGGCAGAAGACAGTCCATTGTCCACATGGACGTATGCTCATTACTAACCCTAACGCTGTTTACAGAAGACGTTTAGCATGATCCCTGTGATCAGTAACGACAAGGTAAGCTAACGTTTATAGGACTAGTTAGAATTCTTTATCAACTGTGGATTTATCTACTGGCGTCCTCGGCCCCGCCCCCTGTTTGAACATGTAAAATGTTGGAACAAATGCAATCGTCCCTGCTGGGATTGGAACATTGTAGACCGTATCGTTACTTACTGAGGTATCCGAGCTCAAACACAACTACTTTTTGCCTTTTTTTTAACTTAAAAAAAAATACACTGATGAGGAAAAATGTTGCAAGAAAATCCAATTTCACGAACCCACAACCATCAAATGAATAGGATGAGGTGATTAATCATTAACTATTTCAGCGTGCTCAAGGTTTTTGCTGAATAACCTATGTTATATTTTAGCAATGGGGGCACAGACAGATCCCAAATAAATATTTTACACCCATAAATAATTCTATTTGTTCCTCCAAGCTGCGAGGGGCTGGTGGTACCTGCTTTGTAAGCGCTGCAGGCTTCTGTCACACATCCTGACTCGACTGCGCGACACCTCCGACTGCATCTCCAGTTTAGAGTGCAAAGTCAACAATGAGAAAGCAGACGGCTTATTCTGCAGTAAAACCATGGAATACAGATTACCCACAGGACACTGGCTGTTGTTATTTCCTTTCAGTTTCCATAATGTGGCCATTATGGTAGTTCATCATCACGAATAGAAACACGGAGCCGAACAGAGTCACCTCCGTAATGTAATATAAACACGGAAATCACATTTTACGTAGTGGTTCTGAATTAATTAGGCAACATAATGCATTATTGACAAATACAGGACGAGGTTTTACCATTATGGGTTTGGTTGATATTCTGTTCAGCTAGTAAGACTGGTTCTCTTGAGGTACGTATTAGCTTTTCATGTTGGGAATGTGGGCAGTGTTTTCCACGGGCCTCTGGGATGCGCTTTGGTTCTGCTCTCCCCCTGTGGTTGATGATACTAATGAGGCGTTTTGTTCATATTTACTCATGTTGCAGTGCATGCAGTGTGTTCCAATTACTGCATCTTACCTTTAGCTGTAGGAGAGCTGAACGCGCTATGTCTACTATTCTCACATGAGTGGGGAAAAAAAAACCCACTAAAAAAGTCCAGTTTATTAGTTGCGAGAAAAACATGTATAATTTTGACCAATAACTAAAGAAAATAACTCGGTGGGAAACACTGAAGAATGCGATTACTATCTTTGACTGAGATAATTAGTGTGGTCTCGGGGTTTACTCGCATGTTGTAGCTATTATTTATAAACTTTTCAACGCAGTGGTTTTTATAATCTAGCATAAAATAAAAAAAAAAGCAACGGAGTGAAATAAAAGCAGGTCTATAAAATGGAGTTGACAGTGGTGAATACGTTATGAGGGAATGATTATTGAGCGGCAGACGGGCCACGCTGGGGTCATGTAGCCCTCGTGGCAAGAACAGCATTAGCTCTCATTTTTATCTGCAGTTTGCAACCTGCCCTCTGGTCGCTTTTCCCTCTAATTACAGTGATTAGTGATGAGGCTATAGGTTCAGCGGCGTCCAGCGGTTACATCACAAGGCATGGCACATCATATATAACCACAGGAAGTCGAAGTTATGCTACAACTTTTTTTGCTGCATGAAACAAAAGGAAAACTCTGTGTACTTGTAATGAATGAGAGAAGAGGTCTGTGACTGAACAGACTGACTCAGACAGCAGCATTATGGGTAAGACCTCTTGGATGAGCACAGTTTGTTGTTGGTGAGGGACATCTGTCTCTTTTCCATCGAGTTCCAGCGCCGGTTCAGAGTTGGCGCCTGATCGTGAAGCAGTTTGGCCAGGAAAACTTTGCAAGAGCTACTTACAGAAGGGTCTGGGGTCAACAGTGTGATGACCACAAGCATTAACTAAAGCTTTACAAGACAACGGATGAGAGCAGTGGCTGGAGATGCAAGGTAGCTGTTCAGTTAGCTTGACTGCTAATTGGAGTGGCTAGTGGGAGCAAATTGTAAAGTCCGACCGACCGACCAACCAATACTCCGATCATTTTCTGATTTCTCAGAGTGATCTCAATAAATGGCGTGCTATACCTACGCATTTTTGACCTTTCACATGCTCGTCAACGCCATTTGATCATGTGTCAATTTACACCAAGATCTCCACTGAACCCTAACCCTCTGTGCGCTGTATTTGACACATCGATTCAGGTTGGACAGGGGGCTGATAATGGCGTGAACATACATGCGGAAAGCTTATAATGCATACAGATAACAGGCCAATTAAAAGTGGCGTGTATATTTACGCAGTCATGATATCATGTTGGATTTCCAGAGTTATCAGATTATTCAAGTGATCATATAAACAGTATAATATGATATGTGCTATCAGAGAAATCAGATTAACACTCTTGGATTTCCCCCAATACTCTGGTGTCTTCAGTCATGTATAACTGTTAGTTTGATTTATTTAGTTTTTTTACATCTGCACATGTGTAAAAATAATTAAATCATAGAAAAGGGAAGTGACATGAGTTGAACATGAGTGGTTTTGCCCAATAATACCAGAAAAATCCAACACTGCAGCTTTGAGGTTGTATTTTCCGATGTATTTTACTGCTGTCTGGTTAATGGCAGATGACTGGATGGGAGTCTACTCAGCGTTGTAGCGTTACATAATGCAGTCAGTGTCGCACCAAAGAGTTATTGTAAACATGACAGAAATGTCTGCGATACAAAGGCTGCTGTCGCTCCCCTCATGTCCTCAGATGTGTCATGGGAAAATGCAGCGCAGACCTCGTATTTTTACTTTAACTTTGATTCCAGTTCGCCTGGCGCTTCTCCGTGTGCAGATATTCTTGGCCTATGGGGCATGTGAGAGATGAAAGGGAACACGGCTTTGTAGTGCATCTGAAGTGGATTACAAAATATACTGGAAAGTAGTCCCTCCTAAATGAAGGAGGTTAATCTGCGACGGAGCAGATCCTATCTCCGGTTTATCATTCCTCAAATCAAAAAGCTTTCTGTAGATGCGAGAATGTCATTCTCAGCGACTCGTCATGAAAGGATCACTCATTTACAGATAGCACACAGCCCCAAACTGCCAGTTCAGCTTCAGCGTTGAACCGTCAGGCGCTGGATCCCTGACCTTTGTCTCTGATTTCACACTAATTGATGTTCAGAAAAGGGAGCCTGTGTTTCAGCAAATAACAGCAGGAGGGGGAAGAAAACAGGAATGGAATGTAGACATAAGCTTCACCAAGAATAACTCTGATTGTCTGACTAATTACAATGGTTGTGCTACAACCTTTGCAGCTAAACACATATATTCAGCCCCGTCGATGCCTTCATTACAGCACACAGTTAGAAGCTTAAATAGATGTTCTGCACATACGTATATAGACAATAAACAGAACTTGTCAATGCAGTGAGGCTTGTTCAAAATAGACTGGATGTAACAGACTGACATGTACAGGTACGTCTGCGTGGATAACAGATGTGTATTCTCTACGTCTGGAAAAACATTAAATGCAGTGATTGGTTTATCAGCAAGTGGCAGCCTTTTATTTCACACTGTAACAAACTATATTATCTATGCACTGGGATCCTGGTAAATTGGCCTTTGCATGTACAGTATGTGGTAGTTTACAGTAAAAACACTGTACAACAGCATTAAATGATTTAAAGGCTTCTAATGCAGGTGGATAGGACTTTCCATGTATTTGATTTAATGGTAGTACTAGTAGGAGTAGTGGTGGTAGAGTAATATTTGGTCTTCGTTTCCCCCAATGTAGATTATTTTGTTAAATAAGAAAATTTTGACACGACCTTTGTGAATAAAAGCACATATTCATCCCTGTCGATGCCGTCCTTACAGCACACAATTACAAGGTTAAATAGATGTTCTGCACATACATATATAGACAATAAACATCACTTGTTCACTTGTTGGATGAGTCCAATGCAGTGAGGCTTGTACGAAATAGACTGCAATCACTTTTAAGTTGAGATGCACCATGTTGGTATTTTATTGTAATGACATATATAATAATAATAATAATGATAATACAGTTTATTTATATAGCACTTTTTGCAGAAAGATTTCACAAAGTGCTTTACAATAAAATCAAAAGTAAAATGCATAGGCAACAAAAACACATGGTTACATACACAGGTACAAAAATAAATAAATATATGACGACGTTGAATTCTATAATGTCTTTTTCTGTAGTGCCTTATACAGTAGGTTCGTCAGGCCTTCCAAACCTGCCTTTACCACCGTTGTGGCAGAATGCTGCTTATACCCAGCCTGTTAGCATCGCTTAGCTACATTAGCTGTTATTAGCATTAATTTGCTACACTGTAATATTTATAACATAACTGGAGTGTGTTGGTTGGCTGTGGTGTGTGTTTTCAGTGTGTTAGACATACTTCTTTTCTCAGTTCTGAGCTTGTAGACCCTTGACATCTTTGTTGGGAGGGGCGAGTTGTCAAGGTGAGGAGCCGAGGGAACCAAAATAAGACATTTCTGCCTCTGGCCCCACGTTTTAAATAGATGTTGCTAAAATATATTGTGTCGAGCAGCTGCGTCAACAGTTAGTCTCTGCTTTGTATTACTAGTGTGAACTTTTTAACGATTATGTCAAATCACAACTTGGGAAAATGTGTCAAAAGATGTAGGGATATCACATATTCTATTTAACACACGTCTGATCACACATTGGATCATTGTGAATCATACTGAATCACTGAAAAGACTTCCACAAGTATCGTAGCGCGTCTCTTCGATCCTAAATGTGCACTTTAAGGAGGTGAGACATCCTTGAAGGTGGAACATATTGATTTCAGACTAACAGTCGACAATTTAACTGCTTTTGCAAGTTGAGGAGGTGAAAAATAAGGATTTGAGAAAAGCCTACAGTGTCAGTGGAGCAAGTTTCATTTCCATCCTCTTACCCATATACACATATAGTCCAGGTTTCTTCTGTTATTACAGTTTTTATTACTATTATTATTATTATTATTATCATTTTACATAGTTTTTTGCTCTGTCTTTATGCATGCACACTTTTTTCTTGCACTTTATTCTCTTGCTGCCTTGACTGTTGAATTTTCCTATTGTGGGATCAGTAAAGTCTAATCTAATCTAATATAAAAACAAATATGGGTTAATTCTCCTTTCAGTTCCCCTGACCACAGTGCTTTGTATGCTACTGTACGTGCTAATGCTAATTGCTAATACTAATGCTAGGCAATATGTGTGTTTTAGGATGGGTAAAGCTGAGAACTGATTTAAGATAGATTAAAATACTTGAAGTCAAATCATTTTGTTGTAAAATTGGTGAATCCAACTCATCCTCTCTACAAGGACTGAACTGAAGATTCTCTTCAGCTTCAGTACATCCAGACTTACTGTTGTTGTAGAGGCCTTTTGGTGGGAAATGCACTTTACTCATCCACTTAACATAAAAATAAAACATACAGGCACATGTAAAAGTCTTAGTCAGACATTTTGTTTTTTGGTTTAGTAAAGTTCTAATGACCATAGATGTATTTATCAGTCTGTATTATGATCCAGTCTGGATAGATGTGAAATATGTACAGCAGGAAAAACACAAGTTTCAGGGAAAGTATCTAGTGTGACCTCCCTTTACACTTAACATGTCTTTAATCCTTTTGTTCAGACAATATGAGATTTATTTCATTAATTGTCTGATGTCTTAGATCATTCAACACGTCAGATGGTTGTAATTGTTTGTGCTGCTTCGTCATGAGGTCAGAGGTCACACTAAATACTGACTTTAACCTTTAGAACATATTTGGTTCAGTTTTTTTGGTGTGGATTTTAAGACTGTGCACATATGTCCTGTATTTTCTTGTTGTATGTGAGGATGAGAATGAGAAATAAATAAGTATGCTAATTTCAGCCCTGTAAAAACAAAAACAAAAAAAAAGGTAAAGGTGGAATAAGACTTCTTCACAGTCCTGAACTTTTATATCTCATCAAATTGACTTACTTAAATTTAACACCGACAAGTGTTTATGCAAATGTTGTCTTAATATAAATATGATCAAATAGATTCATTATTCATTATTTTTCCCATAATCCAATGGGGCACAGCAAAACAGTTAAGACTATGACTACCTATGATCCTTCAAACCTCCACAAACCAACGTCTGATGTCAGAGTGGTTACATCCCGTCAGTCTGTGATCCTGATTAATCCATGTATCTGCAATGTTTTTCAGCTATTTTCTAGAAGTATCAGTGGTTTTTACTTCACAGCGTATTGAGTTTAATTTCAAAGATTCACAGCGGCTCGGATGATCAATTATTTCTGTAATTTCTGTGTACACTGAAACGCCTTCTGTCTGACAAAGACAAGAAACTTCACAACACAAAAATCATTCATGTATAAATCAACTGTGGAGGCACGTTTAAAAAAAAAAAAAAAAAAAATCAAAGCTTTGTTAATAGGGACTGAATGTAAATGAAAGGCCGTATGAAGAATGAGTTGAATGTCAAAGCCCACACTCCCTGTGTGCTGTCGTTCTGCAAAAACATGGACAGCTACGGGTCAAACAGCCCTGTAGAAACTCTGACAAGTGTTGCAGGAAATGAACAATGCACCTGAAGAGGAAATTAAAAATTAAATGGGTCCTATACGCCGTGCCAACACTCCAACATCATAAAGTGCCCCCTGATATCTGAGGTGATTACATCAGTGTACGTATGAACCGCGGTCACATCTCACGTCTTGAACCATTTGTCAGAAGTGTATAATGAAGTAATTACAGGTGTTTTTGTTATGCCTGAAACCGAGCCACGTTTGGAAAGATTTGGAAAATGTTCTTTTTATCAAAACTACAGTTAAGTAGTTTTCTCATAATAATAATAATAATTTTAACATAGTCAACCTCTTCATTCTTATGGGTAAATTTCATATGGATGAAGCCAAAATGTCCAAACCATCCTCATCATTTCAATCATTTTTAATTCATCTAAAACTTTATTTTGAGTCTCTAAAACATTGAATCTAACAACAAAAAATGCCTATCTGCCCTTCAGTTTTATTCCAATTACCTTCAGTGAATTTGTCTGCCATTTTACATTGTGATATCATTATTGTTTTTCTTTTTTTTATTAACTATATTGTTATTACTTAGTATTGGATCTT
Source organism: Apogon talboti (assembly GCA_037367365.1). Classification (NCBI taxonomy): domain Eukaryota; kingdom Metazoa; phylum Chordata; class Actinopteri; order Kurtiformes; family Apogonidae; genus Apogon; species Apogon talboti. The sequence continues at coordinate 4,312 of JAPQRQ010037448.1, read as the reverse complement.
CTTTTTTATCCTCTTTAATTTAGTTATTGTATTTTGTTTCTAGTTGTATTAATATATTTTCGTCTTTGTGCCTTCTTATTATGTCTTGGAATGTCTGACATTTTGTATATTGTTATGTTTATGGTGTTTGTGTGTTTTGTCTTTGAAGATTCAATAAATTCTTGGGAAAAAAAAAAAAAAGAATCCAAGCCACGATCTCAGTTCGGAGTGTGGCTATTGTGTACCAGTGGAGCTGTCCATGGTGCTGAACACACCAGCACTGAATGTACTGTGGTGTTTACAGTTACATTACTGAACCACATCATAGTAGAAAAGTGTGAGTAAAAGTACTACTGTGCTGGAGGTTTCTAAAATATAACAACCCTGATTTGAATTTGGTGAAATTAAAAATAGTTTACACACTGTTTTTGGAAACATATTTGTGTAGTTTTTTTTATGAAAACATGGACAGTCTAGAACACAGTGTTTGGACAGTGGGACGAAGCCAGAGTACGTAGACATGAGGAGAACATGCAAACTCCACATATAAAAGCTGGAACCTTCTAGCTTTGAGGTAACAGTGTGATAAAGCAGGGGTATCAAACATACAGCCCTTTTTTTTTTTAAGTTTATTGCCATTATCAACAAAACACAGGGAATCAACAATACATAACAAATTTACCTTGAGAGTAGCTTTCACCTCACATAAATGAGATTTTATCATACAATAATAAGAGGGAAAAAAACACAGAATGCAGTCTTTCATGTATATGTCTTCCATGTATGTAAATGCACTTTCTTATCATACATACTCCTTCAGTCTCCACATCTAGACATACATATTACAGCTGTGATAAAACCGATTTATATGCACATAAACAATCATATATATCCACCTAGGATTACATCAATAGGAAGAAAAAAGAAAAAGAAAAAAAACCCTAACTGAGGTAGTCAACAGCTGGAGCCAATCTCCTTTTAAGGTTGTTTGAATTTCAATGTTGTGTTTTCAAGGTCTGACAAGTGCTTGAATTCCAGTTTAAGTGCTTGAAAGTGCTTGTAATTCTAACTCTATAATGTACCAGGTTAGATGCCTAGCCAAAGCTACTTACAGAGAGGTGATATATGTTGAAAAATAAAACTTTATGTCAAAAAAAGATACTTATCAGGTGTTCTCAGGTCGACTCCAGGTACATTTTTATCTTAATCTTTGGTTTGGTGCAAGTGTGTCTGAAGAACGCCAAGTGGCTTCCCTTTTTTTGGATAAAACTTTGTGTTCTTCTTTAATTTCTAAACTTTTTTGCTATTATTTAAACATAATTTTAGATGTTTATAGCATAATACAATGTACATTATTGTGATAAAAAGTGAATATAACAGTAGTCATGAGTATATGTATTCCTGTAGATATAGTGGTAAGGTGCTGCGCTGGAAAAATTTAAATATGACCCTTAAGGGTGCTTGAATTTGACCTTGAAAAAGGTGTACGAACCCTGAATGAAGAATTCTCCATGGTGGTAGAGATGACCTGAGGGTCTCCAACCTGTGACGGTCTCATTAAAACTGTCGCCTTACTCAAAAAACCTCCAACCAAATCAAAACCAACAAACTAAACCTCACCTTACGGCGGTGTTGGACATTAATTAATTCAGTGATGAGTTGAGAAAGCGAACAGGAGACTCAGAGACGGACCGTCATTAGTTTTGTTATGTGACTTCAAATATTTGCTGTCGCTGAGGAAATGTGTAACAATAGCAGATCTAGTGTTGATCATTAGCCTCCACAGGCAAAGGTCATGTGACTTATCAGGAATATGATGAAAAGAAACGTTAAAAAATGGACATCTGTGACGAGACAGAATGGAATATTAGACCTCAACTGGCCGGCTGAAAAAAAAAAAAGTCATGTGCCATATTTGACTGCACCACCTTTAGTTTTGATTCCATGAGACATTCACTGGATTTAACTCAGCAATAGTTCAGATCCTTCCATGGGTAAGTACTGCCGTGGTTAATAATGTTTCATTTGTAACAGATTATTTAACTCTGACTGATGCAGTAAGTAGACTCTCTTTAATGTCAAAATGATTGGACAATGCCAGGATTGATCAGGGTCATCAGGCTTGTCACACAGTGGTTCAGGGAGAAGGAGACATCATTTACATGTGGATTAGCCTCCGTAAAGTCCAGACACGGAGGCTATGTTCAGACTGCAGGCAAATGTGGCCCATATGTGACCCGTCAATATGAACGGAGAGAATATCAGATATGTGGTCCTAAATCTGATATGTATCTGATATTTTGCAATGCACCTTCAGTCTGAACGGTCAGGTCGCATTTATCCGACCTTTGTGTCATTGAAATGCGACAAACGGCGCAGTTCTGCATCCCTCCATATTTACTTCCATAAACACAGTGTGTGTGTGTGTGTGTGTGTGCGTGTGGTCATGTGTTACATCAGGACCTCTTCTGCACATGCGGGTCACTTCAGAGTCGCATTCAGTTCATACTCGAAACTGATAGAAGTCACATTTAATGTGTAATATGACCGAGAGCACACACAAAAAAATCGGATTTCACCAAAAAATCCAAATTGTGCATTAAGACCTGTTGTCTGAACATAAGCCTGATTTAGGATGTGATGAAGACTTGATGCAGCGGTCCGATTCTCCATCATCAATAATGAAAAATGAACGCAGCTATGGATGGAAAAAGTATTATGAACCTTATTGTGACACTACATAAGCATGATGTGACAAAAACAGATGTCACAGTGAATGTCTCCTGTTATCAGAACCAAAGGTGGTGCAGTCAAATATTGCATGTGTGCCTTTTTTTTTGGCCAGGCAATTTATATCGCATCAGTCCTTTTATGGCAGTAAAGAATAGAATAGAACAGAATAGAATAGAACAGAATAGAATAGAATATCTTTATTGTTATTGTAACAAGTACAGCTAGATTTCAAAGTGACATCCAATCTGTACATCATACATAAAATTAATATAAAACATATAAAAGCAGGTATAAAACGAGCAGAAACCCATCATTCACACACCATCAGAGTCTGAAAACTGCGGTATCCTTCCGTTCCGCAACACCAGGCATCACAGACTGGTCTTCTGAAAGATTTGTCTGAGTCGTCTCTTTGATATGTGGACATATTTTAACTTAAAAAAAAAAAGACTTTATATGTATATTTACAGTTTCTCAGGCCTGATCAGAACGTTTTGGTGTTTTCAGATCCTCTACTGACCCTGATCCGCATCGGTTTTGCCGATCAAAGACGTATTATGAAAGTATTTTCAGCTGCGGTATGCATCTGAGTTAAATGAGAACACGAATTCTGGCACCTATTGACATTTCTCCCGAATTCCGAGTAAATGACAGTCATTTACAGCGTTTATTTGCAGAAAATGACAAGCACTTTCAGACTGCCAGTGAAATATTCGGTGTTCATATTCATGTTTAAACTATTAAATCATATTCAGCGTCCACAAATCAATATGTTTTGCAGTCATTCTGATTTTCAGTCACAGCTTTCAACTCTCTGTCCTCCAGTCTGTGCTGTTGGCTTCTTTATGTCAGTCTAGTACATAAGGTCAAAGGTCAAAATTTTATCTGCACAATTAAGCTAGTTTGTCCCGGCCCCATGTCGTTTATTTGAAGGGTTTCCACTCTGAATGCCGGGGATCACGAGGAATAAATGTAAAAATATGGCGATAAATAATGCAATATCGAATGTCAAATTGTATTTTCCGCTCCGTGCAGTATGGCTGATAGCAGAGTGAAGTCATGCAGGGGCAGCGGATTAGATCTGCTGATCAGGATGATGGCCCCGGGATAAAAACTGTCCCTGAACCTGGAGGTCTGGATGTCACACTCCTGTACGCTCTGCCAGAGGGCTGGAGGGAAGGAAGAGCTAGTGTAGTGAGTGGGTGGAGTCTTTCATGATACTGCAGGTTCCTTGTGTGGACTCTTCAGATGTCCTGCAGATATGGTAAGGACACAGCGAGGGGGGTTTAAAGCAGTCTTGGCTGTTTTCTGCAGGTGGTTCATGGCTCTGGGGGGTTTTATTGTGTGTATTCTGGGCTTTGAAGCTTTACTGTTGAAATTGCAACGACTCAGCAATTACCGTTCAGCACGCTGTAAATCAAGAATTGTACAGTGTACCGCCCTTAACCGGAAACCCAGGAAAATACAGGTCTGAGAGCTGTAATTACCACTAAGTGTCACTGCTCAGACTGCAGTGGTTTCTTTCCAAGCAATATGCCTCTGGTAAAAGAAACAGTGGACAGACTGATGAAAGGATACGACATTCGGTTGAGGCCAGATT
>JAPQRQ010037426.1:0-30664 GCA_037367365.1 Apogon talboti | reverse complement strand
GTGATTTTCTTTTTCTTGTGTGCTTTTCTTTTTTGTGTGTGCTTTGTGATTTGTTGTTGTGGTTTGTCCTTCAGGGCCACCATAGAAATCAGATTAACACTCCTAGATTTCTCCTCAGTACTCTGATGTCTTCATGCATGTATACCTGTTAATGTGATTTATTTATTTCTGTTACATCTGCATGTGTAAAAATAATTATATCATAGAAAACAGAAGTGATGTAGGTAGAATGTGAGTCCAAATAAAGTGCATCTAACATTTATATTTAAATATTCAGACATGTTTGACCAATTACACATATAAACTATAGATTAATTATTTTTTGATTAATGGATATGATGTATTATTATTATCATGCCCTATGGGCTTCCTTTAAACATTCATTTATTAATATTTAATTGATCTGATTCATTATTGTGTCATGGGCTCATTAGACACTATTAATTAACATAATGAAAGAAACCAGAGGAACACGATGTACAGTTAATATCACAAACAAAACCTCCTGATGTTTGGGACGGGCTTTAGAAATGATGTTTTTAGATATTTAACTTTAACCCTGAGTGTCCACTCAGACCATTTTTAGACATTTTTCTTTTTTTATTTGTTGAACCATTATTGTCTGTGTTACAGTTTATAGCATGAATTTCTACAATTTTTTGACACATTTATTGTATCTAATGTCAGTTCCTCTTACAGATCTATTATACACAAAAATGTAAAAAAACCCAAACTGCTATAAAATCACCATATCAATGTTTTTTCGGCATAAATCTCTTAAACCATCTCAGCTCTGCTCAACACTAACAAATGTTCAATAATAATTAATTGTCAGGATTTTAACCCTTTAAATGCCAGTTTGAACACATGATGCCACATGTTTAATTAAAAAACAACATAAAATCTGAGATATTTTCCATATAATAGTTTTGTTTTTTTATGTGGTTTCAGAATACATCATTGATGCATTTTGTTGCCATTAGGGTCGTGCAATGAAATCACTGTTATTGTTAATCTTTGACATGTCCAACACTGACATGAAACAATGACACATCCATATCCCTCCAACATGTATTATATAGACAATTTCATATTTTGGATTGTTTTTTAATAAAACATGACATCATATGTTCAAACAGGCATTTAAAGGGTTAAAATCCTGAAAATGATTGTATATTTGGTAGTTTTGAACAGAGCTGAAGTGGGTTAAGGGTTTTTGTTTTTTTTTTTAACCAGATTTTTACATGTACATTTTTGTGTATACTAGACCTGTAAGAGGAACTGACATTAGATACAATAAATGTGTGAAAAAAGACACATTGTTGTAGAAATTCATGTCATAAACGTAACACAGATATAATGACATATGAAAAATGACAAATTTATAAAAATGACCCAAGACGGCTCACAAAGGTTTTTAATACATTTTTTCAGGAGTCTTTATAGATTCATCTGTTTTATTTGGAACCAGTTGAAGAGATTTATTCATTAAAAAATAGTAATATATGATGATTTTATGGCAGTTTTTTTGTACATTTTTGGCTTCTGTGATCACCAGTAAACATCTAAAGACCATAAATAGACATTTAATCCATGAACTGTTCATAAATACACCTTTCAATAGTATTTTGTCATGTCTACTCATAGATTTGGAGAACACACAGGACAGATCCTCATAAATGTATTCATATTCAGTATGTGTTACTTTTTTGTCTTTTGTGATCATGGTCGAATAACCATAATAAAGACAGGACAATAAAATAAATCCATGTGATTCATCCTCATAATTTGGACGGTGTATTGTTCTATTATTATGATTTGGTGTTCTTTATATTATCTGTTGGATAAATAACTGTTGTGAATGGACACTAGTATTTGATGGGATTTCACTGCAGATACAACAATAACTGACAGACTGATATTCAGTGGAATAATGAGGTGGTACATTAGAGCGGTTTACAACCTCCTAGCAAAAAATACGGCTCATAACTTACATTTATTTCTTTGCCTGTGGGATAATTATTCATGATGGAGGTGAGAGGACGGATCATTGTGTTCTAGACACAAGTTTCATTTATTTCTCTTAATGTCAATTAAATTCAGACGTTTGTGTATGAACTCAAGCAAATATCCATAAATCCCTGAATCTTAGTGAGATTTAGTGGCTGAATTCAACACGTGCATTTAAAAATACTTTATTTTAATTGCTTTGAGATGCTTTTAAGGAACACTGTTGTATACTTTTGGTACCTTTTAATTTATTGATGGTGTTTTATTTGTATGTTCTTAGTTTAGTGATTTATAATTGGGTTTAGAACAGACTTTTATTGTGTTTTTATGTATAATTTTTAGTGTGGACATATGGCTGTGACTTCTGTTTTGTGTAACTTCTGCTGCTGCTGTCTGGGCCAGGACACTCTTGAAAAGGAGGTTTTTAAACTCAATGAGTTTTTTTCCTGGTTAAATAAAGGTTAAATAAATATAAAATAATTTATTGCTGCAGTTATGTCTTAAAAATACTCTGGTAATAAAAGTACTTAAATTTACTAATATATAGTTAAAAATCACAAAATCAAGATTATTCTATGGAGACGTTTTCTGTTCAGTCGGAACTGTAAACTTTATGGTTCTTTCTATTGATTCTTTTTCAACATATGTCCACTCATAAACAGCACGTTGTCTGTAACTTCTGCTGCTGTCTTGGCCAGGACACTCTTGTAAAAGATTTTTAATCTCAACAAGTCTTTTTTCCTGGTTAATTTAAGGTTAAATAAATACAAATAAAATAAATGTATTTTTAGTAAAGAACTATTTTTACTCATCTACAATTGATGTAGTTGAATGTATTTTTTGTCTTTTTCACTTTGAATTAAAGACAAAACATAATATTCATAAAAATGTCGTTCATGTAGATGTGTGGGGTTTTTTAGTTCTATTTTCAAGGCTTTGCTTCACAGACTGTTGACTGTTCAGTGAGTGTTTTTCCAGTATTTTTCATTTTGTGTCCAATTAAAACCTAATGATTTTATGACTATTATTATTAAACTTTCAGCTTTTTGCATAATCCTGATCTGATACTGATATTAACAGTATGGTGATAATCAATGCAGATATTGCTTGTATTTGTTATTTCTTCTCCTTTCCATCACATTATCAGCTGCTGCCTCTGTGAAATGACCGTGAATATTCTGATACTAATGTTTAGCTGGTTTTTGGTTTTTAGAGGGAATAACTCTAGAACATGTACCAATAAATGACCAGGACTCACCGGGCTCCGTCCTTTTGGGTCGACAGGGCCGGTGTTCGTCTTCCCTCCGGAGGCGTCGGCGTCTGAACGGCCTCGCAGTGACACTGTGACGTACGTCAACATCCCTGTCAGTCCGACGTCCAAGAAGCAGCTGAACTACATGGAGCTGGAGCTGCAGGAGCCCGGCCCCGGCCCCCGGGGGCCCGTCACCCACCTGCCCACACAGAGTAAGGACAGGATGATGACAAAGGGTCAATGTGCAGGTGTCCTTTTCTTACATCACAGTGACTAAACACTTGTACATTGGGAGCAAAAATCTGTTCTATTGTTATTTTCTTTTAAGTTGTGATTCTTTGTACCTTCTTAAAAGGATTCAAAATCTGCTTAACACAGCATGGCACTGCATTTTACACTTAACAGCCTTCAGATTACTGTACCTCTGAACCGTTTGTACTATCCACAAAATTGAAATGGCATCGGAAAGCTGAGATCCTGCGCTTCCTGACACTATATAAGACTACACAGCAGCAGTGTGGGACTATTATAAGTAGAAACTGTTTCAGAGACTTCTACACAGGCTAAAAAAAGCCTGGAAAGAACAAAACATATGAAGCCATAATGTGGATATTGAATGTTCAAGACCAGAAAGCATGAGCAGATGGAAAATAGTTGAAAGTGTATTTCTCTAATCTAAAAAAGTTTCATTATGGACATTTACAGTTGTTTCTGTTAATAAGTATGCTAAAAAAACTTAGTCCATTTTTTTCTTTTTTGCCAAAACACAGTTTTAAGTATTTATTATTTATAATAATGATAATTAATGGACAGATATTGAAAGTTAAGTTCTTCCTGAAAACAAAGGTGCAAAAGAACTGGCAAAAGAGTCATTTTCTGACACTTCTATTGCAAAGAAAACATGAAGACATCTAGGAGGTCTGTTATAATGGCAGTCTTATTAAGGGTTAATTTCATAGTTTGAACTGGAATCTCGTTTTCATCCTTGTGATCCAATAGTTCCTGAATTGAATCATAATTTTGCTGATTTCAAGCTGAGTTTTTCCTCAACTTTTAACAGCAATTAAATGCACAATATGTAATTAATACACAGGATCTCTAAATCAATCAATGAAACAGATGCAGTAGTGGATGAGATCAGTGGAGTTATTCTGGAGTTAACCCATAAAAACCTAAGACTAGTTTTTGGAAATGGATTTTTCTCTACATTTAACCTTAAACACGTGACTTATCACCATATTACCCTTTGAATTTTCCTGGTGGAAATCTTGTATTTTCCTAGATTTAATTGACTGACCATGTGGTTGTTAATAAAAGCTCAGTGTAAATTCAAATATTATATCAAAACAGAGAAAACTGAGGTAATAGTGACTTTTTTCAGTAAAATATATCACTAACTGAACATAAACCAAGTGTGTCCATCCACCGTCATTTATCCAACAGTAATGGTTTTACTGGTGACTCAATGTTGTAGAAGATGACAGTGTTTCCACGGTAACTACAGAAACTAATAATGCATCTGAAAATGACATCTGACAACTGCCAAACTGCATTTTCCCAGAATAACTTCACTGTATTGAATGGATCGGTGGTTGAAAAGTTATTAAATATTATGAACCACTTTTAGTATTATTTTAACCTGTTCCTTCCACCTAAATAGTGTTAATTTTCACCTATTTACCAAATACCAAGTTCAAAGGTTAGAACTGAAGAACAATAAGGCTAAAATTAATCAATGACATCTCATTTGAAAGGTAATAACCTCTACTTCCACAAAATGTCCTTTTTAATATGTGATAAAATACGACCTGAACTACATACACTCGTCATCACTATCCAGCTGATTCTTTCACTAATACAGTAAAATAAACTGTGGAGAATCTAAGCTTTCTAACAAGGTGTAACATGAATATGGTGACAACAGCTGTACCGTAGAAACTAAAGTATTAATACAAAATGACTGAAACGGAGACGTTAAAACCAGAAATGATGTCACAGAATCTATTATCACTATAGTCAAATGTATTGCATAATATATGTGAGTAATTACATGTATTCAGTATTTGCATAGACCTTTAAAATAAGAATCACAAAGGCAACAAAACACTAGTTTGCAGTGTTTAACATACAGTTACATAAATGTACACGGCTGCACTTTGGTTAAATATGGATAATTATAAAAAATAATCTGCACAAGCACATCTAGTACACACTGAGCTTACAGTAAATGCAACCATATTCATTATCTGCATTAACTAAATGAAAACAAGAATGCTTTTAATGTACATTCACATCCCAATGTTAAAGTAATGACAATTTCTAATGGAGGCTCTAAGGGGATTAAACGTTAGCAGCTTCTAATGCAAATATTTGGATTCAACAGGGAAAAAAAACAGTTTGGAGGAAATTAAATAAAGGCTCAACACGTTTTATGCAATAGATGTTTTTTCATATTGTAGATATAAAAGGACTGACTCGTCTTTCTACATAATTATTCTATATTTGACAAGTCTTTCCGCCTGATTTTCCCACATCGACTCCGAGCTGTAACTGACGGAGGAGGAGGCGGTCCTTATCGTCACGGCGCTCATGGACACAGACTTGTACCGGAGTGTTGACATGAGGGAGGTTAATATCCAGTGGCAGCGGTTCAGTTTATATCCTGCTGTGTGGCCTCATTAATCTGTCACCTGGGAGGGGGGGCGGTCCCATCACAGGACGCCGATGGGGACGCATTGGATTCGCAATGTCTTTATGAGACAATAAAATACATAATAGAAGCAGGACACGGCCATATGGTGGTGTCCGTCTAACTGACACGTATGGATATAAAGCTCCGCCATGAAACGTCGTCATCTGATTTCCACATGAGGACGGACGCCACGTTATTACACGGCGCATGAGGACAATGTTAAAAGCCTTGAATCATCTGCATACGACTGTTTCATGTCCTAAACTGTCTCTGAACCCTGATGTCAGTTTTGTTTGGTCGTTGTCATTGTTGAAATTTCGGATGTTTCAGCATCTGTCACCTCTGATTGAAATGTCCTTTATCCTCCTTCAAACTAAAAGGATTATTAGGATTAAAAGGTGCAATTTGTAATTTTTATATGTTGAAAATATTTGAAAGGACTTGACCTGTGTTGTATATTTTGTTTAATTAAATGTTTAAAAAAAAAGGAAAAATACCGGCCTAATTAGATTTCCTGTCGAAGAATAGTTTTAAATTAGAGGTAATTTATCAATGTTATTAACTTTATAATGGCCAACTTTACCTTAATGCAGGAAAAGACACAACATCATAATATTTACACTTGTGTAAATCATGTGTCAAAGAATTAAATAGAAATGATATTTAAAACCGCTTAAATCACAAAAATCAAGATAATTCCTATGGAGATGTTTTCTGTTCAATAATAACTGTAAACTTTATGATTCTTTTTATAGATTATGTGTCTCCAGTCATAAACAGCATAGATTTTTAGGAATGAAGAACTATTTATACTCAACAATGATGTAGTTTAAAGACAAAACATAATGTTAATGAGGATGTGGGTTTTTTCTGTCATATTTTCAAGGCTTCACTGCACAGACTGATTCAATCAGTTGACAGTTAGATGAGTGTATTCTTCAAGAAAAATAAAACAAAACTCTGATTTCATTTTCTGTTTCTTTCCTCCACAGCAACAAAGTGATCATTATTAAAAAGACTTTGGAAACACGTTCACACTTTTCTGGCATTTTATACATGAAAATTAAATAATTAACAGTTTAATAATTGCAGCTCTACATGATACATGCAGGTATCATTAAAAGAGTGTTTTATTGCTTTTCAAAAATTCTGTTTATTAATCCATGTCCAATTGAAACCTGATGATTTTGTTGCCTTTGTGAAACAGATATATGATAAAAATTATTATTATAATTAGTACTACTACTACTACTAATAATAATCAACATTTTGCATAATTTTGACCTGATACTGATATTTAAAGTGACAGTATGGTAATGATCAATGCAGATGTTGATTTTGTTATTTCTTGTCAATGATTTACTCTGGTATTTTAAAAAGAACACACTAAAACTATAAAATGTTAAGAGATGATTATTAGCAAAAGCTCTAATTACAAGGCAGTAGATGTGACCGAAAGCAGGAGTTTCTGAGGACTAGTCTCACAAACTGATCAACACCATAGCATAGCATCAAACTTGATTTCACCTCAGTTTCGTTTTCTGCTGTCATGAAAACTACTTCCACAATCAACAACTTCATCAAATGTTATCAATATTATACTTATTAGAACATGGACATGTAAAAGATGCAGGACACCGGCTCTTGAGGACTGGAGTTGGCCACCCCTGCACTAATCCTATCAATACATATAAATAATTGGTGTAAAATATAGTTTGTCATCTTTTCATGGTCATCAGATATGACCCATTTGGACGTTCAGAGGCTCCGTAGTTACCGTGGACACACCATCATCTTCTATAACACTGATTCACCAGTAAAACCCATGGAGTTGGATCAATGACAGTGGATGGACACACTTAATTTAACATTCAATCAATGATATATTGTTTTGAAAAAGACAGTTTTTCATCAGTTCTCTCTGTTCTAATATAATAACCTTCAAATTTCCTTTGAGACTTTATGAACATCTACATGATCAGTGAATCAAATACAGGAAAATACATAATTCCTACTGAAAAATGTAGAGCATAATATTCTAATAAATGGTGATAAATCACTTCAGTAAGGTTAAATGCTGAGAAAAATGTATTTTGAACTCACCACATAAAAGTGAATAGATCTGGTTTTCTTACTCCTCCATCACAGTAAATTGGATTTTGAACCAAACAAGACATGATGAGATCTTGGATTTAGATATGATATGCATTTCCCACTATTTTATAGATAATTCAGAAAATAATCGACAGATTAATCAGAAAGGAAAATAATATTTAGCTGCTTCTTTAGTAGGAGTAGTGAACCTTAATGAAACAATAGGGAAAAATAACATCAACTTCATTCCCATCTGCGTATTGTGTTTTGGTTCAGTAATAATAAAAGTTGATATATCATTTAGAAAAATTTAAATGTAGATGGAAAAAAAAATCATGTAGGAGTTGCAGCAACAATGGTTTTAGGTCTTTAAGAGTTCATCATCATATCATTTTCACATTTTAGTGCTTGGTCTAAAAGACACAAAATAACTACATTTGACAAACTATAACTGGTGATTTTTTCCAATGTTGTCTATTTATCACATCTTGTTTGACTCACCAGAGACTCTGTGTGGTGTCTCCCCAGGGAAGAGTTCCACCAAATACGCCCAGATCGACATCACTGCGACAGAGACGGCCCACAAAGTCGGTACCCAGCATGCACTGGGTCGGCAGGAGGGTCTGCACACTCTGGAGCTGAGGAGAAAAGCAACGCCACATTGACTTCAAAACCAGCGGACTAATGATGTCAACAGTGAAGGGTGTTTGAATCAGGGCTGTGACGGGGGCGTCTTCTGAAGACCCAGGCCCTCTGAGGTTTTCTGAGGAACTGGTTCGACACGTCTACGACTACTTTAACTGCACAAGTGTCATTTTTATGAGACTCTGTTCGGAAATCTCAAAGTGTCAGGAGCACAGTTTCAACATGGACTCGGGCGTCTCATTAAATACATTATGTCAGTGATGGAGCCTGAGGCGAACTGGGCGGATGTGGTGGTCCAGAGCCGAGTCACCGACCGCGACGAACCCCCAGAGCCCCGGCATTTCACAGCTCAGTCAGGCCAGCGCTAACAACACGCAATACGCTGTTTTTACCCTTGTTTTTGTAGAGCTCATTTTAGTTCTGGTTCCACATTCAGCCCAGTATGATCTCAAATGGGTCAGACCAGTAAAATAACAACATCATAACCAATAAATAATGACAACTCCAAATTATTCTTTGTTTTAGTGTAAAAAAAGTAAAATTACATAAAAATGTTTACACTTACAAACTACCCTTTCACAAAACATGGGAATAACCTGAACAAATATGAACCTGAAATGTCTTAAGAAAAATAAGTACAATTTGACCAATATTATGTCTGTTATTAAATGTTTTGTGTATTTGTAGATCCACTGTGATCTGTAAGTTGTAATACACATGTGCAAATGATAAATTGAGGCATAATATAGTTAAAGTTGCAGTTATTTCTCTTCAGAAATTTCAGGTTGTTTGTGTTATTCAAACTTCTAAAGGACAGTTTGTAGATGTAAATATTTTCATAATGCAATTTTACTTTTTTCACTTGAAAACATGCAGAAAATTTAGAGCTGACATTATTTGTCAGTTATAGGTCATATTTCCATAATATCACTCAACAGCATCTATATCAAGGGTGTCAAAATCATTTTAGTTCAGAAGCCACATACACTAGTAAAATAATAACATAACAAGTAGTGCGAGGCACAACAAACCCCGCCCTCTCATGTATTTCGCCCATTATAAGTAAATGGGAAGATTTTAAAAATTCATTAAACATTGGAATTTGGCCAGTGAATAGATGTCACTACATTTTGGGAAAAGTAGGTCAATCTATAAACCCAGTTTGGTATGAGTTCAACCAATAGTTTTGCTTCTAAATTGTTAACAAACCGAACCAAAAACAAAAGCCCTTGCCTTCCCTTGGGGGGGGGTGTAATAACCTATGAATACTAACAACTTCAACTTTTTTCCTCTTTGTTTTAAAGTGAATAAAGTAAAATTACATTACAAAAATGTTTACATCTTCAAACTACCCTATAAAAAGAAGCAGTTTTAACAATATTTTGCCTCAGCTTATTATTAACCCAACTCACAGATCACAGTGGATCTATAAATACACAGAACATGTAGTACCATTCATGTGGAAATGAAAAATATAGCATTCAACTTTTCCAGACTCAGTGACATCCTTGACTGTTAATATCTTCTGTGTAGTTTTTGCACCTCATAAATTCATCCCACGGGCCGGATTGGACTCTCTAGAGGGCTGGTTTTGGCCCACGGGCCGTATGTTTGTAGAGGAAGAGGGCGAAGTAAGATTTAGGAGGATCCGTGCGGTCTGACTGAACATTTCCCTAAACCAATTGTTTGTGTTTAGAAACAGCAGCAGGTCAGTCTGGACTTGTGTATATTCCCTCACAGTGTTCCTCAGTATAACTAATTCATGTTTCATATATGGTGATAGATGCAACGGCTGCTTCACAGTCTATATGGAAGGATTTACTGTGGAAAACTCTTCATAAATAATGCAACGGAAAGGAGACTGACATTCACACAAACTCTGGTGAATATGTTCGATTTACAATGCTGTTTTTTTTTTTTTTAATCATACATGTTACTTTATTTTCACTCAACCCATTTATGTGGTTAAACATATTATTCCTCCTTGTGTGTGAACCGCAGATACTCAAACTGCAATTTCAACTATATTTAGCTTTGTGTTACATATTATTCTTCTATTCCATACTCGATTTTGTCTTTTGATATGTGTAAATACATCTTCCTTCTAGTTATCCAAGGTAGATTTTTAGTAAATGTTACATGTAAAGATGTATGTACAGTAAAGAGTCCATGACGGGGCCTGTGTCCTGAGGCGCTATATTTTCTTGTAAATTATTTATATGTCTAAGTAATGTTTTGATGTGTGAGTTCAGTTGTTCTAGAGCTGGGTCATATGTGGGACTTCACTCCATGGACAGCGGTAAACCAGGTCAGTTTAAGTTCAGAGAAGCAGCAAAATAAGTCTGACCATACGACAATGCAGTTTAATCTCAACAATAAAGTTTAACACATTTTGTTAAATTAGAGAAATAAAAATCACTGCCTCCAATTTTCACTTCTCTCACCGTTTCAGGCGGGGAAGGATTATTTACAGGAAGACTGTAATAGAAATATGCTTTAATTTCTAATTTCCCTCTATATATTAAGTAAAACTGGTCATAATTAGCTTGAAATTTTGAAAACTTTCTCCAGTTACTTCTCTTTTCCCCTCAAAACATTTCCTTAATCATTTTAAAATTAAAAGCTCTCTACCATCAGAGTGGATTGAAACAATTCATTGCTTAATAGAATATTGTGCAAACATTGTCTTCATGTTGCACTAACTTAAGTTTCTACAACTGACAGTTTCACAACAAACACAAGACACACACACCTGCAGTGGCTGCATTTCAGATCAGTATTGAAAACAGTCTGTCGTAGCCAATAACGTAATAATTTTGGCCATTTTAAATGTAATAAAACAATAACACAATAACTTACCAATAATGAATTCATGTTTGAGCCAATAAAGTCACATTTTGCCCATAATGTAATATGTTATCTATAGTGTCAGGATGTTTTCAATGTTAGGCCAATAACGTAATAAAGTTTTGATCTGAAAATGTTATCCTGTCTTTATTATGTTACTAAGCTTAATTACATTTAAAATGGCCAAAATTATTATGTTCTTGGACTACAGAGTAGAGCAGGTAAATCGCATCACATCTGACTTCTGACCAGCAATTGGTAACTACAGCCGTCAATCACGCATTCACCCTCCTACCGGTCTGAAAACACAGGAAGGACCAGATGCAGAAGTATCAGGTCCTGTCAGACCACCTGAATTCCAATATACTGTTCACAAAAACTATCAAACTATCCCGTAAACGTTGGTTTCCTGTTGTGCTTGTAAGCTTCTACAAACAACAGTATCACTTATAAAGTAAGACACACACCTGCAGTGTTTGAAACAGACAATTCTACTTAAGATAACAAAAATATCCAGACTACGCTATTAAATGTAGTCATTTAAACTTGTACCAGTAAACATCCACATTATTTTCTCCCATATTTAAAGACCAGCTTTAATCCGTTCATGTCGGCCTCAGAGACCTGTCTGGAATCGACTCCTGGTTTATATTTGTATCATTTTAGATGCTGGAGATTTATCCCAGTAACATTAAAGTGTAATTTCACCCCCAGCTCAACTGGATCACTATGAAAACTGCTGAAAAATGGATCTGGGGGGAGTGGATGTGAGGCAGGAGCTGCTCATCGACATCCTCAGGCCAGAGGAAAAATGGAAGGTAGTGTAGAAGCACGAGGCTCTTTAAAGGCGGAGGACTCTTCCCTCCAGGAAACCCTGAATTTGACGTTAAATCTGAAGGACCACATCAATCCTGATCGATTCAATATCCACCTGAGGTCTAAGAGACTGAGTTGAAGAAACAGAGGATGGAGATGATCTCTACAGTAACACTGGTTAGAAGGCCAACGTTAGCAGAGGTTTCAATAAATAAAACCCTGGTCTTGGAGTTTTACACTTTTCAGGTTTCTGTAAACCTCCCCGCAATCTAAGACAAATATCTAGACTTCCCACCATATTTTCAGAACAGACTCATTCCCTATAACACATTTAATATAAATAGTCTGCATCACTGCAGACACACCAAACCTGACAACAATGAAACACAACACACAGACCACAGAGAGGTTGATGTTCATTATTATTCCGTATTGTTTTGTCTTATTAAGTTCACTACTCCAACCAAAGATGCAGCTAAAGATGATTTTCCTTGCTGATTAATGTGTCAATTATTTTTTTAATTATCTATTAAATGGTGGAAAATGCACATTAGTGTTTTCTAAAGCCAATATGTCAATCTCATCATGTCTTGTTCTGTCCCAAATTCCCAAGTTTTTCAATTTACTGTGACAGAGGAGTAAGAAAACCAGAAACATTCATTTAACCTTTAAAGACCTGGACGTATTTCTGTGGTGACTTACAGATGATTTTTTTTCTCTACATTTAACCGATCCGAAGTGATTTATCACCATTTATCATAATATCATCCTCTGCAGTTTGAATTGTTTTAGTGAAACTCATTTATTTTCCTATATTTAAGTCACTGACATGTAGATGTTCATTAAAGCTCAGCTCAGCTTATTATATCAAATGGGTCATATCTGATGACCATGAAAAGATGATAAACTGTATTTTACACCAATTATTTACATGTGTTGATAGGATTAGTGGATCAACAGGTACTAAACATTTTAGGTCAGTAGATGGTTTTGACTGCCCGCATCTGTTTAGTTCTTTGAGGGTTAAAAGGAATCTGAGAATTTGATCTTTTAATCTTTCGAAAAATGACCCACACTATCAGTTATGACTATCAGTTATCAAAATAGTTACTGATTAGTTCTTAAGAGCTTTACTTCTATTTTCATACAAAGTATTTCTACTTCTCTTTGAGTAAAGCATGTACTTTGTACGGGACATTTTGTAGGATTTAGTGACACTGCAACCAACTAAACAGCACTTGCTGTCCAACCAGGTAGAAAATACAAGGAAAAAACTGCAAACAACCACCACAAAAGTGCCTGATCTGGAGCCAGTGGACGTTTCTCAAAGTCACGGAAGGATCCTTCAGAGACTCATTTACATTAAACTATGTGATCAGCGTCCTTCCTTTGGACAATTCTCAAGGACGCATCTGTGGATTGTTGGCAATGTTGAA
This sequence comes from Apogon talboti, assembly GCA_037367365.1. Classification (NCBI taxonomy): domain Eukaryota; kingdom Metazoa; phylum Chordata; class Actinopteri; order Kurtiformes; family Apogonidae; genus Apogon; species Apogon talboti. The sequence goes on along the minus strand of JAPQRQ010037426.1, from coordinate 16,872 downwards.
GCTCCCACAATGCACTGCAGTTAATAAAAAAGAGCTGAACCACTATTTGAAAATAAAACCTCAACAAGGAATAAAGAACTGATCACTTCACCGGTGAAAAATATAATTATCAGTCAATATCATTAGTCAAGGTGAAACATTATATGGAGCAATTTATGCACAAAGACAGTTCAGTGTAATGATAAATAAATGACTGAAACATCCAGAGGAAAATAAAATCAAAACAAGATAGAACTATATATAGATCAATTTCTAATAAAAAAGTAATAATGGCATAATGTTTAAAGTGATACATAGAAGGAACTGAATTTACACTAAGTCATAGGGTGAAGTAAGATTTAAAGAAAAGGAGGAGTGACATGTTTTAGTTGGATTAAAACCATAAACCTTTGGAATAAACGTAAGTATGTTTTGCTTCATATAAACACTACTTCTCCTTTATTATTGTGCTTGGTTTTTTATTAATCCTACTGTCATGTGAGTCGATGTGGACAAAGACGTGACGGCCGAGGACGGATCCTGGAGTTTGAGAAACATATGTGGCTCCTAAAACTTCCACAGAACAGAGGACATGAGGCTGTTCTGTTTTTATTGTCTTGTCCTTATGTGATTGGATGATTTTCACTGAGTCGTCATGTGGCCTTGTGAATGGACATAAAGTAGATGATTACCCTGCTCTGAATGTCACCGATAAGAGTTTAGTCCTGTTCAGCCTCCGTTTAGTCACCACCTCCTCTGGGTTTTACAGTAGTTTAACGTAATATGACAGAACACACCACATGGATATTCGGCTACATAGATCATGTGGTCAAGTGATAGGATTATGGCATTAAAGATTTAGCCCCACCCACTCTGTTGCGCCCCAAGTCTTGCTGTCACTGCACACCAAGATCAGTTTCCCAGTTGGGGGGCAGTGTGCAGACACTCTCCCAGGGGTGTGTGAGCACATCGGGGGGTTGTGAATGACATCGTAGGGGGGCGTTTGGGACGAGAAAGCTGAGAGGGGGGCGTTAGAAACAACTGTTGTACAACACAACACATCATTCGACCTTAGACTCTTCCCGTGTCCCAAATTTTTTTTCAGGGATGGGGGGGGCTTATGATGCTGTTTGTGGGGATTTTTTCAAAAAGGTTGAGAAACACTGCTTGAGTTTATTGCCCAAAATCATGTTCCAGTGTTTATGTTTCCTACCTGTGGAGTTTTCCGCTGTGGAGCTCCTTGGAGGCCCACTTCACTTTGGGGGAAGCTTTAAAAAAATAAACAAACACACAGAAAAATGAGCTTCTGAATCATTAAATAAGGAGGAAAATGCTGTGAATAGATTTGCTGGAGTTTGAGTAACTGAATGTGTGTTTAGAAGTCAGCTCCACAGGGCTCCATTACAATAATGGAGCCACCAAACATTCATCATCTGAACACCACCAGACACAAGGAACCAAGGCGCTTTAGTCGTCGTCTCTAAAGAGGCAAAGGTGCAACTAAATCACTGCGGTCGTTACCTTGAACTGGCCCATTACTTCATACAAAACACAGCCTCAGGAATTAAGCACAAATCTAACCTTTGTGCAGAACATCAGCGTGGAGGGTGTTAGTGCTGATTAATAAATCATCTCCTGCCTCACACGGACAGATTTACTAACCTGGGCACTGAACCGATGTGGACCACAAACAGATCTGCATGTAGATCCTGGACTCTGAGTTAATGCCTTGTGGTTGTTCGCCTTCACAAATCAGTCATGTATGCATTTTACTGTTATACAGCCCCCATAATGTACAGATCTAAACAATATAAACGAACAAACATCACCGCTGTCTGAAATAATCAAAGCCAAACTCATATTTGCATTGTTTTTCCATCCAATACTTGTGTTATGATGGGTCATTTAAGCTGTGAAATGAATATTTTGGTGGTCTGTGGTGTCCCTCATGTTCCTTCATCTTGATATTACACATTTACTCTGTTCTTAAATCATTTCTTTCAGGTTATTGGGGTTCAAGTCATTGAATATCACTGCTATAATATTCATTTAAAAGCTGGATTCATCAGGGTTTATAACAGGTTATGGTTAAAAATACAATATTTTTGCATAATTTTGGACGAGCATAATAGAATATTTAGAAAATAGCTACAAAATGTATCAGCTCATTGATAAAACGACCCATTACCAAGTTTTATGGCCATGACTATCGAAAAGCTCATTCTGTTCAACCTGAAAAAAAACCCACTGTATTATTGTGTGTTTACGTGTTGCACCAAAGTCTCATAATGGCTTTGTCTTTAAAGAAAAATGCACATAATTCAGTTCATATGATTATTGTTGTATTTTATTAATACTGAATATCTGCCATCTCGTACAATTAAACGAGAAAAACTGAGAAAACGGTCATAACACTGTTAGAAATTAGAATAAATTCAGCTGACATGGAATTAAAATGTTGGAGAGAAAAACAGATTAAATAAAATGAAAGAACTGTATATGAGGGCTCTAATGTCTTTTGAACAATTAGGGGATAAATATAATGTGCCTAGGAAGCCTTTTTTAATACCTACAAATAAGAAACTTATCCCTTTAGGCAACAGTTTTTTTTCAAATATATTACATTTTGATAAGATTTCAAAAAGCTGTAGCTTGGCAGTGGTTAGAGATAAAGGCATACTGTAAATTAGAAAAATATAGGGTATGAGCCAAAGTTTATGATGGGAGTACATTTACTCATTTAATTTGCATATTGTGACATTACAGGGCGGCAGCCATATTGGATTGCGTAACTTTTTGTGAAATTGAAAAAACTGGATTTTCTTCTTCACTTTGAATATAAACATGCCCTGAAATAGAGTTAGGATTGAAGGGGCACATGTCTGCCATTTATTGATGGGAGGTGGCAACAACATTTGGTATCTCTATCTGGAGCTATGGTCTGTTTTATTCAGCTCTGTTACCTGTCGCAATATTGCAACTTTGGCGCTTAAAGGGTTAATAAATACACACATTAAGTCTAAATCTACCTAAATGAGTTTGAGACCCCTAATGTAAGCAATAAATGACGGCACATTTAGTGGAAAATCCTGAATGGTTTTCCAGTTCTGGAAACAGAATGATGCTCAACAGACACTGACAGCACCGTATACTGTATCCTCAGTAAAGACCAGACAGGTGATAAAGCTATATTTCATGTCAAAGTGATGTTATTAGAGTATTGATTCCAGGGGAGAACATGTCTGCAGGAGTATAGTGTTGAATCATGGGTAGAAAACAGAAAAGACAGAACACTGAATGTCACATCTTCACCGTTCTATCCCATCACACATATTTCTTGAGTTAAGTCCAAAAACGTGACAGTGTCTTGGACCTTTGGCCATAAAAACCTAATCAGATCATCCCTGAATCCAAGTAGAAAGCATTCCTGAGGCATCACATCCACAGGAATCTAATTAAAACGCGTCATGCAGGGATTTGTCTATTTTTAAGATGCTCATGTACAGTTTATCTGCAAGATCCAACAACACGGACGTAAAACTATGGATGTTACCTTCACTGACCTGGAAGAAACCCATCAGGTTCAGTCAAGTGTTGGAGGTAAACCAATGTCCTGATTATTTTCTTTGTCTTCACTCCTACGTCCATGTCACTTTAGGTCTTTCTTTAGTTACTTCAGCTTTCCTTCCATGCCTCGGGGAAAATCCACTGAATAAGTGAACGCAAATCTGACTGTCTGCTTTGTTTTGTCAATCTCACTTATTCATCCAAAGTCATTTTTCTTGGAAGTCCATCACTGACGCTCCTCACCCACGATTCAGCAGAAACTAAATTTCATAAATTATGCATCAGCCACAAGAAAGGATTATTTTCAACAGCACTTTTAGGCCAGACAGGAATTTCCTGCCACAAAGTGCATTAATAATTCTGTGCCAACATTAAATATGTTATGGTTTGTTCAGTGTTGTGAGTCCACTGTGCAGCTCTAAGTGCATTGTGTCTAATGTTAAATGGCCTAAATGTGACCTTGCAGAACTTCATTCTCATATTGACATGACGAACACGATGGGTTTGATGCAGCGTTTGGAACAACGGGTTCTGGATTCAGAGGAGTTAAAATGACGTCTGGGTGATGGACACAACAAATGAGCAAAAAAGAAAATGCATGTGAGGAAAGAAAAATTCACTGAAAGAGTTCAGTATCTGCTGGAAAATGGGCAAAAAGGGGAGTTTTTGTGTGTACTGGTAAAAATCTGTGGAAAACAAGACCTACAAAATAAAATAAAGTGAAAATAGGGGGAAAAAATTATGAAAAAAGGGCAATAAAATAGGGTCAAATTTCATTCTATGGGGTCTAAAAATCAATAAAAAATGTAAAATAAAAGATACCCTTACCTTGCTTACTAAAAATAATAAGCAAAATTTGATTTGATTAACTCAATTTAAGGCGTAAAGAACATACCCAGAAACAAGCAAATCAAAGAAATGCTTTTAACAAAAGGACTATAAAATAAAATACTACAGAAAGGAATGCTAAATTTCCAATGAATGTAACAAGTAAACAAGTACAAACTACCGAAATAATCAACAGAATGAGTAAAGTAACTAACAACATGAACGAAAACAAACAAAATAATGAACAAAATACTCCAGTTTCATTCAACTCATGTCAAATGTTACTAATTGTTTGCGCTGCTTCTTGTCATGGGGTCAGAGGTCACACTAAATAGTGATTTTAACCTTTACCACCTATTTAGTTCAGTTTTTTGTTTGTTTTTAAGGCTGTGCACATATTTCCTGTATTTCTTGTATCTGAAGCAAACAAAGTGAAATAAATATGTGTGATCATTTCAACCATGAAAAACAACAAAAATAAAGGACTTTTGGACAGGACTGTATATTTATATTTAGCCATTTGCTTTGGACTGAGAGGAGAAATCTGGGTTTATTTCAGAATTCCTGCATTTTTACATTTTATATCTGCTCCTGAAGCTTGCAATAAAGGTTAAAAAGAATAAGCACCAAGCACAAAACAGTCTCCAATAGAATTTGTGACTCTTCTGCACTGAACCTTGACAATGAAAAACTCACTGATTGACTTTTTATATTAAACTATATCTTGTAGAAATGAAGCTTCAATCTTTACTACAGTTTAAAGGCAGATATGAACACTGAACATCAAGTCTCAGATATAATTCCCTTCTAAACTCCGTACAGCTGCAGCAGAACAACTCTGTTACATAAGCCTGTCTCCATCATCTGCTCAGATCAGAAGGTTAGTTAAATGCATCCACATGTTATCACAAACCACCGATTTACCCTTCTGACAAACTACACATTTCCCACTGACTATCGATCTGCTAATTGTCCTCCTCGCCGCATGGTATTGTTATTCATCTCACTCTTTTGCTCTTGTTTCAATCAATTCTCATTCGGTGTAGCGGGCAGCCATAGATTAGATTACAGCAGTACAACTTATTCAGATGGTGTCTGGAAAAGAGCTCGCAATAAAAGACGCACAAATGAGTCTGTTGAGGCGTAAATGTCTTTGTTCAGACAGATGTCATTAATGTTACGTCAGCCAGTGGGCGGTACTGTATGAAACCATTAAAACACCTAAAAGGAGCTTCTACATCAGGGGTGTCGAAAGCATTTCAGTTCAGGGGCTACAGAGTCCAATATGATCTTAAATGAGTCGGACCAATAAAATAATAACATAATAACCTGTAAATATTGTCAACTCCAAACTTTCACTATGTTTTAGAGTTACATAAGGGAAATGTTTACATCCAAAAATTATCCTTAAAAAATGGGAATAACATGAACATCCTCTATTTTTCTTTAGAAAAATAAGTGCAACTTTAACAATATTCTGCCTCAGCTTCTCATTTACACATGTTCATTACAACTTACAGATCACAGTGGACCTACAAATACACAAAACATTTAATAACAGGCAGACTATTGTTAAAATTCCATTTCTCTTACGACACATCAGGTTGTTCATATTTTTGTGAAAGGATAGTTTGTAAATGTGAACATTTTCATGTAATTTTACTTTTTTTACACCAAAACAAAGTGAAACATTTGTAGTTGTCATTATTTCTAGCTTATTATGTTATTATTTTACTGGTCTGACCCACTTGGTCTGTATGTGGCCCCTGAACTAAAATGGATTGGACCCTTTGGCGGGCCGGTATTGGCCCGTGGGCCATATTTTGGACATCCCTGGTCTAAGTGTTGAGTCTGACTTCACTAAATGTTGAACAATGGTCTCTTAATGTACTGATGCTTGAACCTACAACCTCGTGGCTTCTAAGTAAATGTTATGCTTCCACAAATAGCAGCTGATCGGTTTATCTGTCGGAAGTGATTTGTGGCAAATGGTCAAAGCCTCCGGGGTTTTGCAGCATTTCCAAACAGCAACCCAATAAACTCCAGCCACTGACCTTTCTGCTGTGGTCATTGGGCCCCGGTCATTGGCCCAACTCGATTAGGACCCCTAATGTCTCGCACAAAAAGCCTCTCGCGCCCAGTGCCCACGAGGCATCTGGAGAGGAAACGCCTTCATCTTTACCCCCCCGTCCAGCCTTTCACTCCCTTTGAGCTGCAGCTGTTTTTCCATATTTTCTTTATTTGTTGATGCGCTCTCTAATGTCCCAATATGCTGAGAAGCGTCCATTTCTCTTGGCTAAATTGTGCTGTGGCGTAATATTCAGATACTCCAGCAGTGTGAGGACGGTTAAGAGTAAAGACATTATCATCATCGCCGCACGACCTGGCTGCCGTTAGCTGTTAAAGATACACACTCCCACACAACTGTGCATCAGTCATGGTACAGTGGCTGCCGTAATGTGTTCACTGACACACTGTGGATGAGCGTTTTCCGTCACACTGAGCAGCTACTGTGAGAAGATATTCTTCAGATCAATCTAAAGATACTTTTAATCAACATTAACAGGTCTGTGTGCTTAATTTGTGCTAAACTTTGCATGAGTAAAAATGTGAAGATGGAAATTAACTTTGTAACTTGAAAAATGGACCTAAGAAGAAACAGAAGAAATGCAAAGATGAAAATTAACTTCTTGAACATTATGTTGAAAACACAACAAAAGGATACTTCCAACTGACACATGAAGCTAAATATCAAATAAATCAGGGGTGTCAAAGTCAAATACAGACCAATGTAATCTTAAATGGGTCAGACCAGTAAAATAACAACATACTAACCTATAAACAATGTCAACTCCACACTTTTCTCTAATGTTTTACAGTGAAAAAAGTAAAATTACGTTATGAAAATTGTTACAACTACAAACTGTCCTTTAAAAATGTGAACAACATGAACAATCTGAAATTTTTTAAGGAAAAAAAGGTGCAATGTGAACAATATTATGTCTCAGTTTATCATTTACACATGTTCATTCATACTACTTGGCTGAAGATCTTTTACAATCTTGGCAGCAATTTAAAAAACACAAAAAGTACATGTGCAAAAATGATAAATAGTAAATAAATGTAGGGGAAAAACATGAAAGTATCTCCATCAAAAACCAAGACAGAAATTGAAAGAGCTCTTGAATCCATTGGATCTGGTTCTTGTATGTGGTCTCTTAATGAGCGTTTCTTTTCCCCTGAGTACAAACAACTAAAATAAAAACACTATTGTTCTTTTTGTTGAACAAGATAAAGGGATCAGTTCAGTTATTGTGCGTTAAACTTGCTGAAAATGCCTGCAAACCGAGGCTTGACTGACAACTTGACAACTCTCCCTACCCTCCACAAACACACAAACTAGCAAAAGAGCAAAAGGAATTAAGTCAAACTGATGATTTTCTTTTCACAGGGCCTGATAACATCATGAAATGAGGCTCATTTGGATGAAAGCGCTCCTTCTCCCATTATCTGTGAGGCTGCTTCAGGCTGCGTCTACATCTACGCTTATGATTCACTCACTAAGAGCTTCAGGAGAGATGATCATGATGCCAAATATTGGTTGGACAATTGCTGCTCAAGGGAGGAACATATCTGGGCTCTTAAAATGCGTCATATTACACCATATCAAGACAATTTCATCTCCCACTTATGTCGTGTCATCAATAGCATCTCCATCTTCTGCCAGTTTCAGGACCAGCCGGGAAAATGGAATAGACATTCAAGGACACAAAAACTCCACTATTTTAACAGTACAGACAATATACACAAGCCAGGTGTGTTCATGGACGGTGATTTTGATGCACCAGGTTTGAGATTCGGGCCATCATCATCTTGTTTTTTTTAGTTGAGGAAAAGTGTGGGATGAAGCTTGAAACACCAACACTAAATGACTGAAAACACAAAAACTAAACACCACTAAATTGAGTTATTCAGTACATGTTTACAGGCAACTCACCTTCTCCTACCACAGCCACAAAACAATGTAAAAATCCCTTGTCAGTGTTCCTTTGTATGGGCTGGACTTTTTAGTTAAGGGGATATTAACCTAACAAACATGGCAGGTAATGGTCAACACCCTAATACTGGATGTCACCATGGACTGTTTATATGTGCATCAATATTCCACATATTTTAGCTGGACTAGACCTTACCCTGATAGCTGGAGTATTCTAAAACTACCTTTGATACTGTTAGGTGAGTAGATCTGATCCTGATTTCTGATAGTTGCAGATTACTGTGCACGCGCTACATGATGTAACAGGAATCTAAACCAGGGTTCGTACACAATTTCAAGGTCAAATTCAAGCACTTTTAAGTGTCATTTCCAGCACATCACCTTATCTACAGGAATACATACACTCATGATTATTTTTTTCCACAATGATGTACATTGTATTACACTACAAACATCTACAATGTTTCATAATAACATCGAAAAAGTTTAGAAATGAAAGGGGAATATAAAGTTTTATCCAAAAAAAGGAAGCCACTTGGTGTTCTTCAGACACACTCGCACCGAGCCAAAGATTAAGATAAAAATATACCTGGGTTCGACCTGAGAACACCCGCTAATGTTCTTTTTTGACATAAAGTCATATTTTTCTAAATGTATCACCTCTATGTAAGTAGCTTTGGCACCCAACCTGGCAGAGTTAATATTAAAAATGAATAAATAAATTACATCACAGAGTTATAATTGCAAGCACTTAAACTAAAATTCAAGGACTTTTCAGACATTGAAAAAAACAACATTGAAATTCAAGCATTTTCAAGGATTTCAAGCACCCTGATAAACATGGTGGTGGCAGTGAAACCATGTCACTAATCGTGCAAAACTTAAACATACTTTGTAGACTGGATGGAACGCATCAGAAAGCAGATCGTCAAGTCCGTATTAAACAACCTGGATGTGATTTTAACAACTCAAACAGTGAAACAGGTCAGGTCATGGAGGAATACATTACATACACTACATAAATACATGGATTAACATTAAACCAGTCTCTTAACTCCATCACCATGACCATCTGCCGTCAGTCACAGCTGCAGATCTTTATCCTCCTCGTCTTACATGGAGACAGTAACAGAACAACAGAAGGACGTGTTTACCTGCTGATCTCATCTCCTACTGCTGCCACTAAGACCAATCCACAACCCCATGTTTTCATTTCATGGGGTTACCTTCTGCTACGAACCAAAGTGTCCTCATTTTCTATCACTAACTTTAAAGACTGGCATCAGCAACAGAAACGTCACATTAAATGAAGACATTAAGGTGCAAACAGCATTTCTAATGAATGTGTTCTGTGTAATATGATTAAAATCAGAATAGTAGTGAGCATGTCAACAGAGGGCGCAACATGGCGGACTCCATCGGCCCATTCTAAAGTAAGAAAAACACAATTGTCATGTATTTCTGATTATACCAATGGAATAGGACCTCTAGGTGCTGCTCCAGAAAACTACAATTCCCATAGACATACACTAAACCTGTCTCTAAAATACTTTCATTCTGGTACATTTTTCTACTTCTGTCTTCATGAATAACATTTCAGGATGAGTGGAAGAACACAGCACAAATGTAAACTTCTGGATTCTAAATGGTGATTCAGAAACTAATGGGCAACATCACAGCTATTCCATCCACTTAATGAAAACTAAACTATTTTTCTAGTAACTCTCCACAATTAGGCACCCTTAAATCTCACCAGATCTTACAAACTACACCTTTATCCATTCACTCACTCATTTTCCAAACCACTTAGTCCCAGAGACAGTCATGGGCCTAGATCTTTAATTACATGTATAATGGCTGATTATATAACAAGTCTAAAGTACAGTTTGTACCAGGTTGTAAACATCTTTATTTCTGCTGTTAAGTTCAACATTTGTGGAACACTACTCTTATTTCTGCAAATATCCTTGGGTACAACTGTTTGTTTCATGCCCTAAACTCACCTCTTTTCATCACATATCCTCAACAACATCTCAAAAATAATTAATACTCCAGTAAAAGCTGCTAAAATTCAACAATTCCTCTCTCATTGCTCATGTCACCAAAGAAATAGCAGCTCTTCTTCCAAAATGAGATCCATCTTGAAGGACACAGTTGCTTGGTATCACAGTTACTGTCTTTTTTTCCCCATGTCGTTACCTTCTTTTGCTTCTGCTACAAATGAAAATGAGCCATGACATGATACTACGCTGCGTGTCTGTTCCTCTACAAGAAAATGCATCTCATCATTGCAGAGATTGCGCGAGTTGGCCACTCGCAAAACAATGCTTCTGTTAAACCCACGGCCTGCGTTTTATCCTTTGTCGTGTTAGTCGAGCTGTATCGCTGTAGTAAGAGTTACATAACGCACCAAATGGGGACTGTTCTTTATCTGTTAGCGGTTAAAAACAATAGATTTCCAGCCAAACGCAAACACTTCAGCTTGATCACTTGATGCTCATCTGCCGACTGCTACCGCGGGAGAAATAACACACACAAACTGTCAAGTGGCTCAGAGAACAAGTGCAACAACAAACCACTTGATGAGATTATTACCTTGGCACCAAAGCACATGTTCAGTGTTTTTCACCTCCTGCAGATTCCTACCAACGCTAAAGCTTCATATAGTGTCAGATCACAGGCGTATTTACACTTTACCTCTCTGTTTTCCGTGTCATTCTCCCATTTCCCATTGCAGGGTGACAGAACTGTGTTGGTAAAGTTGCTCTAAATGCAGAGCAGTTATCACAGTATGACTCAACCCAGCGGGAGCGCGATCATCCTTTAAATGAGACGCTGATTTTTGGAAGAATATCAGCATTTATTGAAGAAGGATGAAAGGTGCAAAGAACGAGGGAAAAATGGTGGATTTGGGAAACATCTGATTGCTTTTGCTATGCTTTATATGTTAATTGCAGCCTCCGGGGGTTTACATTCAGTTTAGTCACATCCTTTCATTAAAATAAACAGCAGCTTTAAAAGCATTTACTGTTAAAGGCGTGACGACCTGCAATAAAGCAAGTTTACACTGAATTCAAGGTCTGGGTTCCAGCATTTTCCTTTGGCTTCTGGGAAGACTAACACCCTGTCTACAATGCATGAAATTTTAAGAAGCTGTTCTAAGATACAAGATGTCTGTAACTTCTGCAAAAGAAGATTAACAGTTGCATATTTGCTAAATTATAGGAGGCTGAAATTGTTTTGCATTTTAATATTTCTGTCTCATGTTGTAGTTCTACTGTGGTAATGAAGTATTTTCCTAAATAAGAAAAAAAAGCGCAAAGTGTTATATAGCAATTGAAAGCTCCAAAACTTAGCTTTCAGATGCCAAATTTTGTCAACAGCTTCAACAGTTCTGGAGTTACAGTAATATGACTGTAGGTGGATGCAAAATTGTGGTCGTCTCTGGCATCACAAGAGTTACCCAAATATGAACCAGCTCAAGTTTGTCTGTTATATTTAATATATTTTTATGTAATGTTACTTATTAAGGCTTTAACTAGAAGAGTTAAAAGTCCACATTTCGTCCTTTTTTGGGACAGTAATTCCCACCTGTCTCATGACCTTTAGTTTTAAGGTGCAGTGAATGGTGATGATGCATTTCGGGGCACAACACGGGGCACTTAGCGCCGTCACAGCACCAAGGTCATGACCCCATGACATCATGTGACCCAGACAGCGCGATGCGACGAGGGCGAAGTAAATGTACCAGTGTCATCAGAGCGAACACAGACAATGGCCTTGGCATCAGGTTACATTATGTGGGACGTATACGGACTCTGTATGAGGAAAATAGGACGTTTTTGTGCCATCATGGTTCAGATTTCACTGCAGCTTTGGTTTCATCGCCCCTAGTTTGAGCATTTTAACACCTCATGTCCTCAGATGACACCGGGTGTCCTGAAAGACAGGCCTTCACAGATTGTCTCATGCAGTCGAGACGGATTTAAAACCATTATTTTTTAATGAAATATAGGCCCCATATTTTCATCTACACATTCAGACGCAAACGCAGCATCACAAAGACGCTGATAAACATCATCTGTCATATGCATGTTAAAGAATATATTAATAATAATCCAAGTGAACAACTGAAACTACATGCTGCTGATTCTCATAAATATAAATCAAATTAATAACATAACTGTGCACTTTGCTGCTCTATTTACTGCGCAAGAACACTGAACATCATGCAAAAACCACTTGTACTGGGAAATTCATTCATTAGTTCCACATAACACTGATTTAGAACTTTCCCTTTTTTCATATATTACTTGTTTGTAGATAAATTCTGTTGTATGACTAATGTGTACTTATCTCCTGTCCACACGAACATGGATACTTTTCTAAACACATATTTTCTTCCTCCATTTTTGCCCACACAACACAAAACCGACTCCAAACTCATCCAAATGCTGATGAGAATGATGGAAAGTGACAAAAACACTGTTAAAAGGATGCAAAATGACACAAAAACAAAAAAATATTGTAAAAAAATGAAAAAATTGAGAAGTTACTTGTGATTTTAAAAACAACTAAAAAACATATCCCACATAAAAAGGTCTGTTTTCGTCAAAACCTGCCATTATGACACCCTGTCCACATGAACATGGATACTTTTCTAAACAGATATTTTCTTCCTCCGTTTTGATAAATATCTGTCCACATGTCAATGGAACAAAACAAAACAAAAAAACACGACTCCAAACGTGTCCAAAGTCTGAGACAAACCACAGTAGCTGTTGTCCAACATCTTTAATCTGTGATGAAGGTTCAGTTCAGTTGTAAACTTGTGTTACCTAAAGTGCTGCCTGTGGAAGTTCATTCTTTACATGATGTTACTACACTACCGTTTGTACTGTTTTTATATTATTGTTGTTTATACCTTAAATGTGTGGGTGACAGACAGACATGAGCAAAATGGGGTGTGAGTCATTGTTGAACGATCTCTACATTTTCCCTGAACACAGTTACACACAAGCCAGAGTTTGGAAAAACACACTTTTTAAGCTAGTAAGCTGGATACACATTTGTTAAAGACTGCAGTGCAGATACTGTTTGTAGATGCCATTCGACTTTGTTATTTACATATAGATAGTTGTATATTATACTGTTATTTCTATATAGATATATTTATATATCTTTTTACTTTTGTTCCTTTTGTGGTCGTTGTTACAGATGATTCTGGAATAAAAGACAACTTGTTTGTAGATATCAATACAGTTACTACTGAGCACTGACAGGAAGTCATATATGGACTTTCATTTAATTAGTTGAGTTAAACTCCAGTGAAAGTACCACCCACTTCTCCTGCATCCAGACCACAGGACTCTAACATAGCAGCAGAACCTGACAACCTCTCAAGATCAACTTGTTATTGAATCTTGATAGAACAATCCGTTGAGATACAGGGCCATTAATCCTAGTTTTTTATGTTATGGCTGTAAGTTCTGTGTCTGTCAGAGAGGTTGTGATTGTCAGTGCACAAATATACTTAAAACAGTTTTGTTTTTTGACCACAGGCTGCAGAAAACAGTGTCATTCGACGTGTTTTAGGGTAAAACCACTACCTTCAGCGTCTGAGTCCAGGTCCACCTCCTGTTTCTGTCCTCCTGGGGTTTTTACAGCAAACCACAGAGCATCTCACCGCGTCTGCAAAAACGACAAAACACACCTCTGATTAGCTCTTCAAGGCAGAAACTACACACTCCACACACACAGAGACCTGACATTTGGCAGACATGACTCAGGTTTATGCTGTAAAAATAGAGCTTTTGTTCAGCAAAGTATTTTTAATGAACCACACTGGGCGGATGGTGTAAAACTCTGCATTATGAACCAGGAGAGCCACTTAAAGCCACTTCGTTTTAACGCCGTTCTCTCGGTGTAGCATAAATACCTGCTCGTCTCATCCTGCTCTTACCTCGTTGCTGCAGTGTTTCAAGGCGTCTGAGGTGAAACATCTGCAGGAATCTCACACGTGTAATTATCTCGGCAGAGGCAGCACAGACCCGACTTTGCATAATGCGTAATAATAGACACGCAGTATAAATGCAGTCGATGTGGCCTTGTGAAAAGACTCGCAATAAGATACAACTTTGATGCTCTGCTGCGAGATTTCTGGTTTATTCTCGATATCAAAGTCTGTGAAGTCAAGTGTGAAATAAGAGAGCGATTACGGTAGAAAAGTTTCTCTGAGGTCATTGTATTGTACTATTATCGGTTATTATTTTGTGCTAAATATTGTGCTCTGCTTTGATACTCGCTCAGGGGAGATGAACTGCTTTTCCTTGACACTGAAAACACTTTTTAACGTGAATTAATACAGTGATAAAAATACCACAAATGCTACCGAGTGCTCAAGGTGAAGTTCTTTGCATCGCATCAGCCTGATTTTCTTTCTATTTCTGTAATTTCAACGACCTGGAAAGAAGGATGGCGTATCAAAGTAAGGCCTGGTAATAATGGAGAGGTTAAGAGTGGATGAAGCTGTGGATATGTGGCATTATTTTATAAAAAGATGAAGGTCTGAATTCTGTTTTGCGTCACCAGCTTTCCATTTATAACATAATGGAGAAGACAAATACATCTGCAGAGTTGAAAAATAACCTTGTTAAACTGTGGAATCCAGTATCTGTGACTGTTTATATTCATTGTCCAGGATAAAGTGGTTGACCAGTAATGTATAGTGACCCCTCAGGCCATTTGTGCATTCTGATTTGGCTTTGTTACAGTTTATAGCATGAGTTTCTGCAAAAAGTCGTCCGTTGTTTTGCTCCTGTCCCATTTGATTTATCTAAAACCACTATTAACCCTCTGGAGTCTAAGAGTATTTGCTCTATTTCTACATACGGTCTTAAATTCACCATTTTAAGGTACTTGCAAATAACACAGTAGCCAAGTGTTTCATATCAAAATGTTCAGGACAATCTCTGCTTTATGCAAACTGAGGCCTACTTTTGTCTTGGTTCACTGAATTCAGGCCAAATGCTGAAACTGCTGTTCAAATCTCTTGTGGAAACACACCATCACTTTTGGTGTTGTTAGGAAATACGAGTTCTTTTACCTAGGTAAATAAATTCCTGGTAATAAAAGCTCCTGGGAATGTTAGTGGAAAAGGGTCTAATATCATTATAATTGTTATCAGAATTTTCAAATTTACAAAAAAAAGTACAAGTTACTCAATCGTGACACTGGTTCACACACATTACATGTAAGTTACTTGTAAGTTGAAATAATGTCTAGCGTATCCAAATATTATTTCAAATCATTTGATATGTCGGCATATGCAGGCCAAATTGTCAAGGTGTGACATCGCCTTCAGAACCCATGGTTAGAAAAAAAGAAATTTGGCATAAGAACTGCACAAAAAGCACAAAAAGCGAGCACAAGACAACAGAGGTGCTTCCACGGCGGGTGAGGTAACCACGTGAACGGGTGAGACGAGGGATGCTGTGGCGTTTGCAACGCCAACTAGCGGCGGCGTATCTGAAGCGCCCTCATAAGTCCAGGTACCACTGTAGTCACATTAAACACTTCAGGATGCTGGATCTGAGACAAATAAGGAAAAGGTGGGCTAATAAATATGTTAAGCACTGCATATAAATAACCATATACTTTTATAATTTTTTTTAGTGTAGGTACATTATTTTAAAGGTTTCTTTGGTGTAGGTACATTTTAAAGGTTTTTTAGTGTAGGTACATTATTTTAACTCATGTTAAACGTAAGACCACACCTGTTTTAAAAGGTACTGACTTGTATCTATGAGCCAGTCCTCTGTAAAATAAAGTGAAAAGTACGATCTGATCCCAGCGATGAAAGGCTTTTGTTCACCTTTACAATCTGTGACAAAAGAGACATACCGAGCCTCTGCATCTGGGTTTCATATAAATGTTAAGAAATATTTAGAACCAGTGGAGCAGGTTTGTTTCTGTCCTTGGTTGTCGAACACAAAGACAGAACCTGAAACAACCTGAAGCAGCAGTGATCGACAAAGGCCGACACTGTAACACAATACGCCTGTCACTGGGCGGGTAGTTTTAAGGTTAACTCTGGTTCTCTCCTGTTGTTCGGTTTATAGTGTTTTAAAACCACATTTATCTCCATGTTTAGTCCATTTTCTGTCTCCTTGAACGCAACAGGCGATGAGTGGGAGTCGTCACAGAAAACAGATCTAAAATACAGGCCGACACCGACGACAGATCGGACGAATATCAACATGTAGGTAAATGCATCTCATGAAATCGCCTTGTATGACACGCCAGTTCTATGGCACGTGGCGTGCTATATGTACGCATTTGCGAGCTTTGGTGTGTTACTGAACGCTATGTGATCGCGTGGCAATTTTCGCCGCGGTGTGCGTTTCACAGAGCCCTAACCCTTTTTTAAGTAAAATCTATCATTAACTGAACATAAACCCAGTGTGTCCATCCACTGTCATTGATCCAACTCCATGGGTTTT
>JAPQRQ010037423.1:0-30670 GCA_037367365.1 Apogon talboti | reverse complement strand
ACTTGTTTATCGAGAGTGGAGTAAGCAAGATTGTTGATAACTGAACTCATATATAGTAACATAAACACCCTTCTCTTTAGGGGTTTGTTCCCATTTCCAGAATCATGGCTGTGTACAAACTAGTTGTGTTTTTTTTTGTCAGCGCTCACACAGAGTTTACAGCTAATGAACTGTGAGGAAATATTTTTGAATTTAACAAAACATGTTAAAAAAGAAAAAAAAAATCAAAGCAGTCGTCTGACAAGAAGTAAAAAAAAGTTTAGATGGCTTTTTCATGATGAAATGCTAAAAACACAGATGTGCATGTTAAAATAGAGCTGGGTTTCATGTATCAGCATTATCAATGTCAAGAATTTCATCAGAAATCTGAATCTGAATAAAGACTTTTTAACTTTTTGTCTAAAGAGGGACATGATTAAACAGTTGGTGATCCAGACCCAAATCCATTACACTTATAATGAGCACTTTAGATTTCCGTCTTTTTCCTATTATGGTTTACAAATGCTTAGTCCACCTTTAATTGAAGGAAATGCTCAAGAATGAAAAATTGTTGTTGAATGTAAAGCTTTGTAGCAACTTACTCAAAAATTTCGGATAAGCTTCATAACTGCTTTAAAATTAGAATTAGTATGTTTTGTTCATCTTTAAAGTGATGCAACCACATCCTCCTCAAAAAATGTAAACTCTGTCCAAACCGATGGTAACATTCTGGTGTTTGCCCAGAATAAGGGAAATCCTGAAAACGTCACTGAATATGTTTAGATTGTTAATTAGCAGCTAATGGAGCAAAGGTATTACTGAACTGCTCTAGTGCATAGCATAAGTTGACTGAACCCTCTCTGTGTGTTTGGCTCTGTCCATCCTGAGCAGGAAGAAGAGGTGACACTGTGCATGGAGCCAGAGGCAGCCACGTTGACTCCGCCCACACAACAAGGGGATGCCTCCGGTGGCAGTAGTCCAGGGCAACCACCGGCAGAGCCAATCACAGAGCGTAAAGCCTCCGATGTCACCTCCGGCCTTGTTCAGACTCTAGAGGAGAAGGAAGAGGAGGAGGAGGAGGGGCCACTGGCTTCCATGGCAACCAACTGAGTTACTGACTGTCTAGAGACTCCTTGTTATAAACTGACCACGGAGGCAGGACGGAAAGAGCGTAATAATACAATATATATCTATTAATCTGTTCCTTTTCAGGTATCAAAAACTAAATTCTGTGGTTGCAAGACGAATTCTTCAGAATGGTGTGAAACAGATTTGAAAGTGGACTCTGAGACAAGAGAAAGGAGACAAGAGCTGATGCAACAAAGGACACCTATTTCTTTGTAAGCCTTACATCCCAAAGGTAAATCAAGAGAGGAATGAAGACGGAGAAATGGAAGAGAGGACTACACTGAGGACAAGGAGGTGGTGGTGGAAGAGGAGGAGGAGAATGATTGAGGAGAAGGAGGAGGAGGAGGAGGAAGGGCACCAACTGACCGTGACATTTCCATCATGGAAATGAAACCATATTGAGATCAAGAGGAGGGGAAATGGAAACATGCATGCTTTTTATGAAGACAAGAAACCCGACCCTGTCATCGTCTTAAATGATAACAAAATCTACTATAATAGATCATTATAATAAGAATAATTTTGTAATAAAGCAAAAAATAAACAAAAGAAAAATCAATGTATAAGTGTATAATAAGATTTAACCGTTTTCCTATGGGAGAACTACTCTGTTTACAGCTGTTACTAAACATATTAGCTAGTGTTTAATCAAATTAATTTCCCTGTTACATTGAACACACACAGTCAACAGCGGGGCCCCAATAACCACTTCAAATGTAATTAAAGTAGGCTCAGAAAATGTCAGCATTTCAGTGAAATGCAGTTAAACCCTTGAGAATAAATTCTTGTATAATGTGGCACCAGGATGCCTGAGGCACAACCCAGGGACAGGCCTGTCCTGCTGACTGCACACACTAAACACTGCACAGATAAGGATTGTACTGTAAGATAGTGTGCTTCCTACTCTGTCTCTGTATGCATGTTTCTTCAGAGTACTATGGAGTACCTGTACTATACAGCACTGTATAGACTTTGCACTGAACCATAGTATCCCAGGTGGGGCCACAGTGGGCCTGCGTTGGGCATGAGTGGAAAGTTTCATGGCGTGAATGACGGAGAATTTAAGACAGAGCTGCATAAGCAAATCTCTTTTGCACTGATGCAATCCAACAGATCAGAGGTTGCCTTTGGACTGTTGATGTTACCCATTTCTCACTCTGAAAGCTTTCAGCACCACCGACAACCAAAACCGAGCCACTTAACAACATGAACCCTCAGCTGCTTTTTCCATAGACATAGTTGCGATAAATTGAGGATGATAACCACTATTTGAATGTACTGGAAGACAGATGGCAGTACATGATCCAAGGCTGTTTGCAACCACAACGTTGTTTTTGAAGTCTCCTCGCGGTCGACAAAGGAGCGAGTCAAAAGCGTTAAGACACAATGATAAACAAAGGGATTCTTTCAAATGTGTGGGTGGGAGCTGTTTAAAATGCATACAGATTCACTGCTGGCTCACCTACATCAACACTACACACAAACACACACAGACACACACTCACACACAGAAAACACATCAATATCTAAATTGTAACCAGCAATAGGCAGGCAAAACACTGGCTTCGCAACAGACCAGTGTCAGCTCTGTCGCATAGATGTAAATACTCTGAGTATATTAAAAAAAAATCGCCTCTCACTCACATCACAACTGTTCTAGTACAGTATGATTTGTTTATTTTTTTACACCTAAGTACCACTTCAGTTTGGGATTGCGCTCAACATCACAATCTAAGCCTGACACAATGACAAGCAAAGAACTAAACGGAGGAATGTTGATGTTGTAAATAGGGCGATTACCCAGCAAATCCATCGGTGACACTGAGTACAGACAGTTTAGGTTTTGCGGGGACGTTTGCAGCCCGTGTGCGGCTCAATCAGCCAATCAGGGAACAGAACAGAAGACTACAACTGAAAAGTAGATCGGTGTCTTCCTGCTCATTGTGATTACTGTGAAGCAGCTGCCTGGAGTGTGATAGTGATGACTGAGGAAGCATGTTTTCATTTTTTTGTTTTGGTTTTTCTTGTTTCTTTTCTTTCGCCTGAGGAATGATGGGTGTTTTCCAGCGAGGAGGGGAGGGGAGTTAAAAACAGTAACAGTAAGGTGGACTTTATGTGCATGACTCACTGAACAGTATACAACCACTGTTTCCATCTTTTCTCTGTTGGGGAGCACCTTCTCCTCTCACTTTGATGATTGTGTGAGAAACTTTTAAGATAAAAAAAACAGTTTATTGACTTGAATGAATTTATTTATTAATTGCTTCTTTATGCAATGTTGGGACAATGTTTATTTTTCTACGGACTTGTTGAAATCCCTTCCAGTATAAGTTAGAATAGGTGTCAGGCTTGTAAAGCACTCTTGTTTGGCCTGGTTTTGAGCACTTTACACTAAAAAAATAATAAGTTATTTAAAGATTAACAAAGGAAACTTCAAGAACTGATGTATGACATCTGGCAGATCATCAAAGAGGGCTCAAAACTGCAAACAGAATGTTTTTACATGATGGCAAATATTCATTTATTTATTGACAATTACTTGGTGGGGAGGAAAAATGTGACAGCTTGTACAGAGTTTATTATTTCTATGTAGGTACCAACCCTTCTGGGAGCAGTATCTTCTTCTTGTCACCTTAAAGATTAATGTCAATCTGTTTATATTTGCTGATGACACAGGATTATTTGCTCAAAAAGACTGAATAAGGAACCACGTATAGACTTGATGAAACCAGAAAAGACACTGCTTCAATCTGGGTTTTTTTTGTTGCGTTTTTTTTTTTGTTTTTGTTTTTGGTTTTTTTGATCAAAAATCTTAATGAATGAATAAACTAATAACAAGAAGCCAAATATATTTCTGTGGATGTTAAGGTTTACGGATCATGTCTTTATTAACTGACTGATTTGCAGTTAAGTTCCTGTTTTTGTATAATTCTACTGCCATCTTCCAAAAGTTACAGTAACTTGTCTGCAGGCATGACGCTCAATCTGCTTCTGGTTCTCTGCCTTTCTCCTTCTCTTTCTATCTTTGTACCTGTTCTGTATATTTGTGTCTGTCTGTTTGTCTGTCTGTCAGTGTACAGTAGTTGTCTGCAGTCTTGGTGGAAGAATCACTGCCTGGGAAAAAAAAAAGAAAAGAAAAATACCCAAAAAAATTCTTAACCAAAGGGGATTTAAGGCAATCAGACATGTAACATGGATATAATTTGGTCATGTGACTAAACGCTGTATAAAACGCTGAACAAATTGGGTGGCTTTTGTAAAAGTCTGTATAAAATCGGATTTAGTTGTCTGAAATGAGGCAGTGTGGCTGGTGATTCCAGTGTACACTCATAACACTCACACCTATGCATGCTTGTTGGACGGCTGTCACAGGATGGTTCTTCCACGTGGTTCCCTCTCTCCTCTTCTGTCAACAGCTCTCTGTTTCTTCCTGTTTCTCTTCCTTTCCCCTCTTTTTCCTGCATGACAGAACCTCCTTTACCTGTCCTCCCTTTCTTCTTTTCCTCCGGTGGAGAAAGAGCAAATAAACAAACCAACAAATGGCATATGTGTGATATGATGTCTTTTCCAGGGAGTAAATAATTAAATTCTCACACTGTCACACACACCCTTCCCTTTCCTTACAGCTTTAACACGTGATATGTCTTTTTTTAATCGTGTTTGGCGGCAACCGGTGTCTCTGTCCAGCTCAATGGTGGTTGTCAGACAAAACAGCCATCACAGAGGAACTGGCAGCAACGTAATCCAGCCTGTCAAGCTTTTCCAAGAACATTCCTATCAGGGATTTTATGCCAGGAAAATATTAATGACAAATTCTCAGAGACAAGCCTTCTCTTCTGGGATGAGCTGCATATTTGTTCACACTCTCTTAGGAATCAAAGCCTGAAACACACTGTTGACCTTTGTCAGAAAAACATTTATGTGCTCAAAGAAATTTGCTTGTAAAGCCTCAAAACTGGGATACAATCACTGATTTGGTGATTTATGCCCCTAAAGGTTTTCTAATTATCATAATTAAAAGATTAGATAAAACTAGAAGACACATTTTAATATTTATTATATTTAAAAATTACAGACTGGTATAAGTGATTTGAGAATTTACCATACAGCAAATATATGATAAACATAAGATTTATTTTAAATTAACCTCAATCATTGACCTTTAAATGCATGATCACATTGACAGTTGTGTCAAATTAAGTCTTTATCGATATATTATTAATCACCATACAGTTCATTGCTGTCAGTCATTTGTTCTCAAGGTACTTAATGAAATTAACAAACATTGATACATATGACGCACATTATATGGATGAACATTGAACATGAGTGATATGTGGGACTGAACATGACTGTCTGTCTGCAGTTCAGAAGACACAGGAAGGCACCTGAGATTTGGAGAGTGAAAAAAGTGAGACTGTTGTGTGAGTAGAAAAAGAAAATCCTGTACTACAAGTGTACAAGGAGCTTAATGTGCACCAGTTTGTCCTGCTCACTGAGAGCTGAATGTCTGTGAGGGCCGGAGGCGTGCCCAGGAGGAACTCCTCCAGCCACTAAGTCTTTCCTCTTAAAAATCCTCCCTCCTATATGGGCTCGTCTGACTCCTCACTCTCCCGCTCCTCCTGCAGGGAGGACAGAGTGAGCACTGGACTGGTGGGTGACACTGGAGAAGCAGGAGGTGAAGGTGAGGTAGGGGAGGAGGTAGAAGGGGACGCCGGCTCTTGTGGAGTAACATCAGCCCCTCTTGTGGTAGAGGAAGAGCCGCTGGTGCTCCCCACACTGCTGGGGGAGGGGGGAGCGGTGTCACCCCCAGGACCTGCTCTGGAAGATTTCCTTTGGAAATCCTCCTTGGACTCCTTCCTCACTAACTCCCCCTCCCTTCTGCTGCCTTCCCCCCATAGGTCTCTGTCCCGGGTGGGGGAGGAAGGGGTGGATGAGGGAGGCTGGTGCTTCTTGGCTTTCCTGCTGGCATCTCTAAAGCTGGCCAGAGGTGGACGTAACCTCACCCCGCTGCGAGTGGAGCCCTCTATGGCCTTTTGTAACTGTTAGAAGAGAGGAAAACATTGAAATGTCTGCAGTGGGAAATCATCCAGGAATGAAACAAATGTGAATCACTAAAATGAGCATGCATAGAGACGAGTTGTGAGGATGGTTAATAGAAAAAAATGCATGAATCAGAGCGTAAAGCACGATGTACCAATGACAGAACTGCCCACAGTGTGAACTCATCACTGCTCACTGTCAGCCTGCATTAAAGGATTAAACCCAGAGAGGTAACAAAAACATGCAGATAAAAGAAAAAAGAAAACAATAAAGGTGACTTTACCTCTTTCAGCGCCACAACACCCACCAGCTTTCCAATACTGGTGACATATGCGTGACTGAGACCCAGCAAAGAGAACAGTGTGTGGGTCTGAGTAATAAGAGAGAGGAGGACATGATCCAGTCAGTGTTAAATGTCCTGTACCATGACAGCATTCTGCCCACATGACTGCACTGCTCCTCATAAACAAGTAAAAAAAAAAAAAATATGGCACAGCTATGGAACATGAGTCACAGTATAAACTCTAATATACATAGGAATTTTTAGTTTTCCCTGAGGATGAAAACATAAAGGAGTTCTACAGCACTTTTTTATGATATGTTGAACACTTGCATCTTTCAGACCAGTCCCCAAGTCTTTGAACATAATCTCCATGAATAAAATATGTAACTCAGGTTTTGTTATTTACAGACTGGTAAGTAATTAACATAAGAACAAACACAGAGTGTCTTAGAGGGCCACAGGTCCACCACATGCTGCCAGAACAGCTTCGATGTACTTTGTCTTTGATTCCACCAGTCTGTGAACCGTACTTGTAGATATTCCCTCATTTGGTGTTTGGATGATGGTGATGAAAAGAGCTGTCTAACATGTTAGTCCAAAATGTCCCAGAGATGTTCAGTTGGGTTGAGATCTGATAACTGCTAAGGCCATAGCATGTAATTCACACCATTTTATACAAATGAAACCTTTCAGTGACCCCTTGTGACCTACGGAAGAGGTGGATTGACCTTTAAACAGTTCTTAATATGTCACCTGTCTGTATCATCAAGCTGAAGACGAGATGACTAACCCTCATTAGAGTTTCTTATACTCAGAGGTATTTCCGTTCAGGCACAAAAGATGTCATTTTTAGACTGAAATAGTAAAGTTCAGCTGAATTTAACGGTTCTGTGTGTAAGATTTAGGGGGATATAACTGCAGGCATAGATGAGTATGATCCAGATTTATGAAGGTGACAGACACAAAAATTCACAGAGTGTTTTACGGGAGGAGGGCTTCAACTTCTTTTCAATAAGAGCTATATCAGACGTACAGAGTAGTTTACATAACGACTGACCTAAAGCAGTTTAACAGCGGACACTGCAGTACACTGTTGCCCATAAATTTAAAATTTTATATTTTTACCTCTTATGAAATGATTATGACAATGTGATTTAATGTGGGACTCTGTATGTAATCACTACACCTGGTCAAAGGTGTTACTGATGTGTATAAACAGAAATAAGAAGAGGAATGTGTCTGAAAACAAAATTATTCCAACTATACGAGCAGCAGTGTATTATCATTATTATTTAAAATGTGCCTTGACTAAAATGATTTCATTTTAAGTTTAACAGAGTGTCTTTGTTTATTTCTTTGTACATTTAATTGTGTCTCAAAAACTACACGGTGATTTTAAGGAACATTGTCTTACCTGTTACTCAGCGTATGAGGTGATGCTGTGAATCGGACCATTTCATTTTATTGGTTCTATTCACTGACTGAATATTTAATTGCTTTAAAAAATCTACATGAGGATACTCTTTTTCTTCACAGAGAATATAAAGTGGCAGAGCATCATTCTGGCTTTCTCAGTTAGCACTACACATGAGGCACCATAATGTATATGATCAATTTTTGATTTTTTTTGTCTCAAAATTCCTAGATGTTTTCTTATGACATCACTGACATCTGTGGAAGAGGAAACTCTTCAGTTTGTCCCAGATTTGTCTAAGGTTTTGGTAAAACACTGCCCCCTCTCTTGATCGTAAGAGATATTTTCTGAATTTCAACATTAGAATTTTAACTTTTAACTAAAAATCCCAAAAAGAATAAACTAAACACTGGCCCTAGAGATGATTTGTTGTGATTTTTGATGTCAATGGAGGACAGGGTAAGGTGAATAATATTACACATTGAACCTTTAATGTGCAAAAACTGGTGTCCCTTTAGAACAGAGATGTAAAACAGAAAATACAACTGGAAAAAAAAAGAACGCTTAAGTCAAAACCCAAACATTTTTATATTAGATTCTGTTGTTCGCTCTGTTGTTTAGAACTGATGCATCAGTGTTGTGCATAATGTGGATACCCTGGTATGCTCACCTTGTGCAGGGACGTTCTCTCCACCAGCTGAAACGGGGAGGGATCTATGCGAATCTGCTCCATATCAACCGGTTTATCAAGCTCTGCCTCTTCCCAGGCTTTGATCTGCGTCATTCAATAACAGGTCACAGAAATGGAAGCAGCAGTTATTGATTCCCAGCTTGATTGACTCATTATTGGCCATGAGTATACTGAATCAATACAGTGCATTACCTCCTCTGGGGACATGGTATCAGTTACTGGAGGGGGTGCAGTCTCCTGGTGCGTGAGGGGGAGATAGAAAGAGAGATGAAGGACAGACAGATGGACGGTCAGTGTGAACAGCTGTACAGATGATAGGAAGATGCCCCCTGGTGGCTTCACGGTAACACTCGGTAAATAAAACTCCTCAATGCATAGATTAAACCATTCCCCTTCCAGACACATTAGCAGACTGATGCCGCTGTCTGAACTGTCACTGCAAACTCGACAGCGGATCAGTGATGCGCTGCTCCTTTCAGCTTCAGGGGTCATTTTGATGAGTAGCCAAGATTGATCGCAGCAGCATACCTGAGTTTCAGTCTGGCCTGATGAAGACGAGGAGGAGAAGAGTCTCTGAAGCGTCCTCCTGACTGATGGCAGCTTACGCTTGTCTAAGGACACAACATAACAACACATGTAAGTGGCGAAAGGAAGTGACATCTGAGGAGTGGACCTACTCTTTATGTGCCATGTTACCCGAGCCTGTGTGATTGGTGGAGGGCTCCTGAGGTTTTGGAGATGGGATGGGTCCATTACATTCTTCCTGCACTGGAGCAGTCTGAGGAAAAAAAGAAAAAAAAAAAACAGTCAGGAACGGCATCGTAAATAAACTCACCACTCAGCTCACAACATCCCCCCTGCGAGCCAATTTATAGTGTGTTTTTCACACCTTGTCTGCACCCTCCTCTCCACCCTCTTCGTCTACAAAAGTGAAGGACTCCCAGCTGACTTTGGAGCCTTGGCCCGGTGAATTCTGACCTCTTTCAAAGACTCGTCTTTCTGGTGAAAGCCACCAGTCAAAGATGGCTTGAAGCTCTGTTCTCTCGATGGAACCGAGGAGAATCATGGACTCTGCAGAGGAAAATATGAGAATTGTGTCTTTATTCAGGAGAAGTTTCAACAAATTTTGTGTGTTTCTGTTAAAGCAGAGCCAATTGTTGACTATCTTAGCATCAAAATAGGGAGCCCGTGTTTTAATTTGCTGTGTTGCATTTCATTCCCCTTGTTTTTTCCTCAAAATGCAAAAGTCTTTTTAACCTCCTAGGACCCACTGTCCACGTATGAGGACAAGGAATTCACAGCTTTATACAAAAAACAAAGAAAAGGAAACAACTGTCCACCGCAAATGACATTTCATGAAAATTTTTAAGAATGCATCTGAAAAAACTGTTGCATTGTGATGTTTCCAATATAAGCAATTATTTAATTAAAAAAAAGCCAAAACTCAAAAACCTGTGGGGCTCCTGGGTCTTAGGAGGTTAATGGAAGCAGGGGAAGGGTATATCTCACTCAATCAACCTTTTCATGTGCGTTTCCTTTTATTTGATTTGACTTTTATTATTCTACACACGTGATCCCCAACCCTCAAGGTTTACAAGACATCAGCAACATAAATCAAGCAGTTAAAATGTTTCACTGTATTTCATATATATTATAAACTGGTTCGTTCAGTTTAACTCAATTTTCTCCCAACCTTGGCAGAAACAATCTCTCTTGAAGCAGCTCAAGTTTTTCATAATCTTCCTGCTAAAAGAAGTCAACATAAATGATTGCATCCCCTACGTCCTTGTAGACACAACAGTTAAACAAAAACAAATCCCTCTCAGTTTCCCTCTCACAGCAAACAAACAAGTCTGTCCTCCTCTGGAGTGATGGCTGGTGGTAATGTGACTCAATGCAATGGTGCACAGGGGGACGTTTTTAATTAACTTCGCATAAAGGTTCCACATTGTAGTTATTGTTTAAGAGACAATACATCCGTAGTTTTTGTTTATATCACGTATAAACAGAGCACCTTTCTCTATTCATAAAAGATATTTTTCTCCTACCACCCTCAATATTACAAAGCAACCGCTTGTGGCAAAGTAATGACAAAATGCTCAAATAAAATAAGGGTTTCAGTTCATTAGCAGAGGTATGTCTATGTGAAATGTCCAAGTTAGATATCTTTTTAGTGAGTCTCTGATCAGGCATGTTAGTCTGTTCCAAAGCCAAACATTGTGCTAGAATACAATCCAACGCATTCCAAAAAAGGATTTCTTTAGTACTAAAAAAGGCTCAAAAGGGAAAGAAAGAGCCACTGAGAGTTGAGAGATAGATGAGCGATGCTTCATCATTTCACCTTTAGAGTCGACCAGTGGGATTGTTTTCAGGGTTGTTGTTTCTAACAGATGGTTCAGTTCTCGAAAGCTGGACTGAGAAGACAGGAACTTCACCTTGCGCACCATGATGTCTTCCACAAAGATGTTATACTTGCTGGGGATGCCAGGAAATAAAGCGGTAATTACCATCTGCTGCATAAAGACAGCTGGAGAACGCACAGGTACAGACATAATATAGACACAGAACATCAATGCTCTGTTTGAACAGGCTTTACCTGATGTGCCCGAGGGCCAGCTCAGGCAGGTAGGGCAGCTTCTTCACCTGGATGATGGAGTCGTAAAGAGACGGCTGCAGACCTTGAGCCACCATGTTTGCCAGGATAACTGCTACCATCATAGGTAAGATGTGGGAGATCTGGCCGGTTAACTCAAAGCAAATTACTGCTGTAGAGACTGTGTGTGTGACAGCTCCCGTCATTGCTGCAGCACCTAATGGCAGACAGAGGGGAGCAGACACAATATGTAGATAGTCATTTATCATTCATTCAGCTGATTAGAAATTAAGTAAAAAATTTGATTTAGATTTTTAAAGATTACAATGTTGAGTACAATTGTTTACAAACTGAAGTGCTAGCATTTTAACCCATAAACACCCAGTGCTACTTTTGTGGCAGTTTCCAAATTAATTTTTCTGTCTATTTAACTTTCATGAATGATTTATTATCATTTATTATAATATTAATCTCTGTATTTTGCATTTATCACTGTAAATCATGTATTTTCCAATATTTAATTTAGATGTTTATGAAAACTCAGAGTAAATTCTTTTTATTATATCAAAACAGAGAAAACTGAAGAAAAAGTGACTTTATCAGCCTCTGAATGTCCAGATGGGTCATATCTGATGACCCTGAAAAGATGACAAACTGCATTTTACACCAATTATTTACATGGATTGATAGGATTAGTGGATCAACAGGTATTAAACAAAATTGAAAATTGAAATTGTATGCATCACATCACAATGATCATCACAATATCAAATATTATCATGAAATATTTGTGCAAAAATCTTTTTTTGTGTTTCAATAGCTGTGGCTGCATCAAACAGACACAAATAAATAATTTTTCTTTGTTTATTGTTAACAATATCTATTTTTCCTGAAATTAATCCTGGGTGAATCACTAAGCTCAGTGGACTGACCAATGACAGCGTAGCCTCCTGGCAGTATGCGGTAGACTATCCCATCAAATAGGATTCCATTTGGGAAAAGGGTAGCCATGATCTCCCCTACGAGGCGACCGAATGCAGCTCCTAGAAGAGAGAGATAAGACATGCTGTTAAAGACAAATTGATCTGAAGCTCAGCAGAAGATGCTGCACTCGCATTACAAAATCCTCTTACCTAATATGAACACTGGCATAAAAGCCCCCGAAGGGATGGGCATGGTGGTGGAAACTGCTGACATCCAGAACTGCAACACAAAAACAGGATCAAGGTAGGATCCAGAAGTTTACCATGCGATCACAGCGGTTATGAGGGAAGGACATACCTTCATGATGAAGAAGAGGAGAAGGATGATGAAGACGCTGACACGGGGATGCAGCCATGCAGATGAGCGACCCAGGCCGGGGGGAAGAGGGGAACCTGAGATTTTGGTCCAGGTGAAATTGTCAAACAGAGAGTTGATGCACTCCCTGGGCATGAGCTGCGACACGGAACACACATTAAGTATAATTATTATTTTTAGGCAATATTCATAAAACACCATAAATGTTAATGAACACACATTGAGAAGAGCTCAGAGATCATTAGATGAATGCTGTTTCTAACCTCTCCAGCCATAAACTGCCCAAATCCTGGAGGAAATGTGAAGGTGGCGATGATCAGTGTTACTGCACCTGGATAAATCAGTCGACTGGGAACACACACGCACACACACACAGAACCATTAACAGGAGGTCCTACCACTAAGTTTCATAACCGAAATGAATGTCTCAGTGCAAGTATGTGTCGACATTGATTGCACGACTCTCCCAGTGCTGCAGCTCTCCTCTCTCTAATGGTGGAGACTAATGTTCCCTGACTGTTTAGTCTCAGAGGATAAGTGAATCTCCCCATTGAGTGAATAAGTGGCTGAGAGGTTGTTAAGGCTTTGCTGCTGTCTTGGCCAGTGTTGTGAGACTGATGAGTTCATAGAGTGAAGTTGAGATACATTAGGAGGAATTGGATTTAAATGCACAAAGGGTTTGAGTTCCCAGGAATAGCTTCTACTGTCAGAATCACGAATACCCCACTGTCGTATTACTGTGTACAGGTGCAGATTTCAGATGTAGGTGAAGTGCAGGGGGGGCCACCAGGGATTTGGGGGCCTGTGAAAAAATATCACTTTGAGTCTCTCCACTTCAATATAACACTGTGCAGGCATGGATAAATAAACCGCTTACAACAGATTTTACCAATTTGTGCGAAATTGATGCAAAACATGACAGCCATTTTTAACATTTCAATAATATTTTTTAATGATAATAGTATTACATTTTTTACATTGCTACACAAATACAAATAAAATCTATTTTTACTTTTTGGACAGAAATACATTTAATTCCCTTTTTCTCATCTCTCATGTGTTTCGTCCTCATCATTTGTATCACTGTGGTGTGTATTATATAACACTTGTACCTTGTATAACACTGTCACCTACACATGGTGGAGGCTGACTGGATTTTATTCTTTTTTTTGCCAAAAACAAAACTAAAGCAAAGAAACAAATGAGTTTGGTGAGTGCTTGGTGAAGCAAACGTTCTTTTATGGTGATAGGTCAATAATTTTCATTAAAAAATTTTGACTGATGTTCTGCTATTTTCTAGGACCCCTGTCGGTCATGGGCTCTACTGACTGACAGTTGTCATCATTTTCGTCCCCTTATGGCGCCCTTGGTGATGTAACCCCAGAAGGAGGAGCTGTAAATCTGCGTGTATTTCTTCTCTTTTTTTTTAAATTTTTAAAAAAATGTTTTTATTTTAGCCATTCCTAACTTTTTCCTAACCCTAATCACATTGTTTTGTGCTTACATCTAACCAAACCTTAGCCATGACAGCCTCAATGCAATAGATATTTTACCCTATCTATATTTTGTGTTGGCAAATTCCATGCATTTAATGCATGTTATTTTGCGAGTGAGTAGAAAGCTATTCTGTTGTTCAGACATGAGGATGCATTGAATTCATTCATTTATCACTGATGGGACCTGCACATTTAAAGAGTTACTTTCCCAAACAGAAGAGTAGATCATGCCTGTAGTGTAGTTAAATATAAAAGATGATCTACAGGAGAATATATACTTGAAAGAATGAATGAAAGTCTTATCATTATATTCTATTGTATCCTGAATGGTGTATCATTTCATGAATATAGACATTCCTAGCATGAACAGGAATCAAATGGTGTATTAGTGTAACATAATCAGACCAAAGCCTATGTTCATGGTTAAGTGTATGTGTTGGAAATCTCACTGTTTGGTTAGGAAGCGAGTGAGCGCCGTCGGTCTTCTCATGAACAGAACCACCTGTCTGTTCAGGTAGACGAAGAACGCACCCAGGAAGCCACATGAGATCCTAGAACACATGAAGGGGGTCATTAGGGATAGCCTTAAACAACTGCACTCACACACAGACACATGTTCTGAGTATTTACCCTATTATTGCAAAGGCAGGAAGCTCCTGCAGGTCGAAGGGGAAATCCATTCGGAAGTTTGTTTTGAAGAGAGCTGTGATTGTGACTGAGAAAGACAGAAAAGGTAAGAGCTCAATCAGAACATGGTTTAAATATAACATTTTATATCTTCTCCCACTGGAAAGGCTCATACATGTTGACCATGGGGGAAGATATTTTACTGGGTTTACTAGTGAGGATTATGTCAAAATTATATGTAAATGTTTTATAAATTAATCCCAGAGTTCATAAAAATATAATTCTTGTGATATAATTTGACATGATCTTTGTTAATGTTGATCAGATTTCTGTCTCTTGATTATCCATCAGTCTAATCCTTTTTATAACTAGCGGTCATCTGTGCCTAGAATTCCTGTTTTGTACATTTCTTTCTTTGCTTTTTTTGTCACTGAAAAAATAAAATAGTTGAAAAATATCTCAATCCCTATGTCAACCTTTCTGTATAAAGTATCTTGACGAGTTTTGTTGTACGTATTGAACAGTTTTTAAAGAGTTTAAAGAAAAAGAAAAAAAGCAGGTATCTGACAAATCTTAAAACCAGCCAAAAAATCTGGATTTAACTGGCAAATTATCACAAATTCAGACCCTTTAATCAGTTAATTACTGCAGTGATTAATGTTTCAGCTACAACAGCTTATTTAACTCTGATGCAGTGAGGACCTTCTCATTTCTTAAACAACCATCAGTTTGATAGAGAGTTTAAAGATTGGACTATGTTTCAAGTAATTACCCATCATGCCTAGTGCCTACAGTACAAGCCTGTGGGGGCAGTGTTATGATCTGGGGTTGAATCAGCTGGTCAGGTCTAGGCTCAGCAACGTTATGTGTCCAAAAAATTAGGTTAGCTTTCAGAGGTCAGAGGTCAGAGGTCATTTTTTTTTCTTCCCTGATGATAAAGACATATTCCAACATGACAATACTAGGATTCAACAGTGGCAGAACTTGCCAGTTTGACATCATTTTCACACATGGATTGCCCACCACAGAGTCCAGGCCTGAACCCCTTTGAGAATCTTTGAGATACAATTGAGAGGACTTTACATAATAGTCTGACTCCCCTGCATCAATACAAGACCTTGGCCAAAAATGAACCCTGGATGTTACATTAATTTATTATGACATTGTATAAGCATTGTGTGGCATAAAAGATTCCACGGCAAACATGTCCTCTAATCAAAGTTACAGGCGGTCCAAGGAAATAGTGTGTATAAATAATTAAAAAGAGAAAGCTGTTTTTCGGGGTTCACAGAGGATATCAGTTTACTAAGATTAGAAAGAGGACTGCATGTTGGGAAATATTACCTCAGACCCAGAGATGTTTGTCTAGTGAAAATTGGACAATAAAAAGGAAAAGACTCTTAAATTTGTTTTGAAGAAGCATACAACAGACCCCTGGTGGATCTTGTCTGGAAAATATTAAGATAGACCGCAACAAGCAGGGGCTTTATGTTTCTATTGGAGTGTGTAAATTCTGTAGGTGATGATTTAAAACATTTCGGGTTTATCTACAGAGGCAAGTATTACTTAGCTGTCACATCCAGCTGCTTTCCATAACGTACCAGCTCAGCAGTCTTTTGACAGTGTGTGTATGTGTGTGTGTGTGTGTTAGATGTGTGTCTCACCAGCATCCTTGTTCCAAACTGAGAGCACCCTGAATATGAAGGCGCTGAATGTGGCGGCAAAATATCCCCGCCAGTAATTCCTCACCGCAAAGTAGGTAGACGTGACCTCAATACTGAACAACACCCCTGGTGGTGGCGGAGAGTGAGGGAGGAAGAAGGACAGAGGAAGACGAGGGATTAAAGAGGAGAGGAGACATGAGCATGGATGGTGTGTGAAACGAGGCAAGAGGAGACAGAGAAACAGAGATGAGTTAAATAAGCACTTGACGCTGAGGGTGTAATTATACACAACAGGAAGAGCCACAGGGAATGAACAAATGCACACACACAGCAAACACACACAGGTGCATTGAAGTCTACAGATATCAACAGTATGTAAATCAATCACAGACACATACAGAACATCAGAAACATTATGAGTGAGATAAAAGGGCCAAACAGAAAAAAAATCCATTGAATGGATAACTATATGCTATTACTGTGCACAAAGGATGATTTAACATCACACAGTGAGGTTGAGTTTTTGCTGTGGTTAACACAAATCAGTTCAGTGATTAGACTGAGCTCCTCTGTTATCTTCTTTCGTGTGTAATTCAACAAAATTTGAAAGTGACAGTGTTTTAAACCAACAGTTGAATGAGGTTGTGTAATTTTTTTTTTTACATTTTATACCCTTTTACATATTAATTTCACAAATCCTTAGTATCCCTAATATAACTTAGTCAGAGAAATGCAAAATAATAGAATAGAATAGAATAGGATAGAATAGAATAGAATAGAATAGAATAGAATAGAATAGAATAGAATAGAATAGAACAGACAATATTTCTTTATCGTCATTGTAACATGTACAATGAAACTGAAATGCCATCCAGTCGGAAAAACTATAAAGGATCACATATAAACAACTAGAATAAATGTGAATAAAGAGCTAAAATAAATTAAAGTTCATTAAAGCTTTAAATGTATTTCTCTAATTTTCATAATTAAAAATTACAGTTCTGCGGTAAACCCTTCGATACAGTATGATTTACACACGGTTAAACTCAGCCAACGGCTCCATCAGACTCAGTGGATGTGGTTTAATTTGACTGACAGTTGCCTGGCAACATAACCAGAATGTTGGATTCTATTGTTTCTACGTGATGATTGGTACTAACAAGATATGACATCACTCTTTTCCAACTAACAAACACCCACTAAAATGAAAAATGCCAAAAGAGAGACTCACTATAATACTACACTATAAATGATGCAGGAAAATACATTCATGTAGGGCAATAAGAAACTAGGCTTTCAGAGGTGGATTTCCACCAAGTTTAAACAAAACAAGGAGACACTTTCTTAAACAGCACAAATAAAAAAGAGGTTATGAGATGTCCCTGATTATTTGTATTTATAGATATGTTATAAATCTTTATAAGCGTTCATTCTGGGCTGTCAGACAGAGATTCCAACACTGTAATATTGCTTTAAAGGTTGAAAAAACTCCATCAGTGTGCACATCAGTGTAGTCTTGTAATGAAATTCAGTTTACGCATTTTAGACATCATAATATAGAAAGCATCTGACATCAGCACTTGGCATTAACACTCAGCACATTACGAGCAGTGAGCTGTCATTGAAGGAGCTCAGGAACCAGTTCTAGATCTTCATCAGTACTGTGTTCAATGGCACTGACAGGAGAATTAACCTATATACTGCATCTGTATATATTAACATTAGATCTGGGGTACTCCTCTTGCTTTACCCAGAGTCCACTTTGACAAAATAACAGGATCATAGCCAATTCATCTTTATTTGAAATGATTTAATTTCAAATTAACTGACTATTAACTCATTAATTAAATTCACTTGGTACAAGCATTCACCTCCTGAGACCCGGGACATTATGAATTTCTGCTTTTTTACATGAAAAAAATGTGTTTAGTGAAAACAGTGTGATTCAGTCATTCTTTCAGATAAATGTTTTTATTTTTTTATGGATGTCCTTTACAGTGGACATCTTTTTCTTTTTCTTTTTTTATAAAGCTGTGAAACTCTTGTTCACAAATGTGGGAAAAAAACTCATCACTGGGTCTCAGGTGGTTAAAACAAAGTACTTATGACAAATAAATCATATATTTTACTACATTTACAGCTGTTGTGCTAGTAATGACCTTTCACTATGTTGTAATTTAAGCGGTATGACAGGCAACAAGAATTCTACTCTGTTCTCTGGATGCTGTTTTCGAGGTATAGAACCTGTGACAGGAGGTTTTTACATGATTGACAGCTGCAATTACAGTCTGTCAGACCCGACATGACTATTATATTTTGTAACTCACGGAGCACAGATGCTCTGTAAAGTGACCACAGCAATTTGAAATGGCATTGAGTCATTTATTTTTATATATAGTCTTTTATTTGGGCACAGAGGAGAAGGTGTATATTTAGAAATTCTGGTGTTTTTCACCCTAATTTGAGCCATTGGAGCTTTAGTAGCAGCATTTTAGTAAAAAAAAAAAAAAAAATCCCAATGTGAATCAATTTATTTTCATTATGAATAAGAAAATAACTCCAGGTCTGAAGTTGAGTATCTCTGGTTTGCATTCATAAAAATATCCAGTGAACGAATAATTCAGATTCATGCTGAACTGTGATAGTTTGATACATGATAAAACCTCAGAGTTTGATACTTAATCCTGCCCTTGCAATAAATTGCATAATAAAGATTTAGCACAGTATTTATTCAGTAAAGGCAGGTGTTTAGTGAAGGGTTTTAGGTTGTGAGAGGCAGCGTGCAGGTTGTACAGTACCTCCTAGTGGAGTGCCGAAACAGCATCCCACCCCCACGGCACAGCCAACAGTCAGAATATCTGTGTAACCATAAGGGTTCTACTGACACAGAAAACAGAGAGGGGGAGGACAAAGCAGGGGGTGAGGAGGGGTGAGACAGGGTGAGGGATGAAAGGGCAGAAATGATGAAGGGGAAAGTGATGGTGATGAGGAGTTAAATGTGACAGAAAGACAAGAGAATGTGATGAAGAAAGAGAGAATAATAGATCAAGGTGGGGAACCATGAGGGTAGAGATGACAGAGGGGAGGAAAATGGAATAAAGTGAATAAATAATGTTCACTGAAAAAAGTGATAAAGAGGCAGAAAAACCCACAAGAGCAAACAGCAGAGTGAAGATGCCCATGCTAATCACATTTAAAGGAAGTCATTAAGCCTTCAGGAAATGAACTAAGTGGTCAGGTTTTCAGAACAATTTTCAGACAGGAGCAAGAGGTCATCATCAAATAACTGTTTTAAATCATGGCGTTGAATTTTAAGGCTCTATGTCTATTATTATCTGAAGGGTTTTTTTTTTTTTTAGCTCACCATGTCAGAACCAATTGATAGAACCTTATAATTCAAAGCTCACCCACAGAGTTTCTAATATTACATTATCTTGCTCAATCTGCATATTTAGTTATTCAAACACTTCACACTCACGCAGAGGCAGATCTGAGGTCAGTTTTTAACAAATTGATTTGGAAATTGGGAGATATGTTGATTCACTTTCCTGCCCAGATGAAAGAACTGATACTACTCTAAAAGCTTTAGGCTAATTACAAAGTTAGCACAGAGTCAATTAGCTTAGCTGGGTGGCCTGGCTCTGTATAAATGTTGAAAATATCCACCTACCAAAGCCCAAAGCAAACGACTATTGTTTTAAAGCCAGTAGGCTGGAGTTTGACCTTCACCATGTTGGCATTTTGGACCCAGAAGTGACCATTTTGAGCATAAGGGGTGGAACTACAGGAGCCTCAGGGATCAGAGCTCCAGCGACTGACTCTATAAAACAGTGAACCACATCAAGCATTGCATCAATTTGCAGTTTTCTTAGTGTAAGCTACTAACCACAACTACTTAGAAACTGTCTGTCAGGGAAAAAATGGGTTTTAGTTACTTGACTCTAGCAAAACTCAGCGGGTAAGTCACCTGTCAATCACAGCCTGACATGGCAGACATCAGGGCTTTATTAAACCTGAGATCTAATTAACAGCACAATGGTTTCCAGATCAACCACCAGATCACTTATTAAAGGGTCCAACTAAATCAGATAAGGCTGGAATGAGTCCTGGAAAAAAAAACAAAAAAAAAAACCTGAATCTGTGCTTTCAGAGCCAAGTTCTGTGTAAGTCTATGGGAGCCAGGGCTTTTTGGAGCCTCCATCAGCAGCCGTCAGCTTAGTCTTCGTTTTGAAGGTGAAGTCATTGTTCCTTCATCTAGCTAGTACCAAAGATTACTTGTACAAAGACAGTGCATTGTGCGTTGTTCTGATATTCTTGTCCCACAGATGAATGAATGTGGTTTTAAGGGCTGTGTATGATTAGATGAAAGTAGATTAATAAGGGCTAAATCACAAAAAAACAAATAAAAATACAGCAATGTTTTTTTTTTTTTTTGGTTTTTTTTATCAGTAAACTACTATTACCATCACTTGACTATTAAGAATCGCTCATTCACTTTCCCAGTTTGAAATGAATGTAACAGTTCATTTCATAAGAGTCTTTGAAATGAACAAAGACAAAGACTGAATTCAGCTGAAAAACTGAATTTTTTTGTGATTTTAAAATAGAAAAAGGTGCTGTGATTGCACTTGTTGATGCCACACAACAGCATTTCTCAACATGAAC
Organism: Apogon talboti; assembly: GCA_037367365.1. Classification (NCBI taxonomy): domain Eukaryota; kingdom Metazoa; phylum Chordata; class Actinopteri; order Kurtiformes; family Apogonidae; genus Apogon; species Apogon talboti. The sequence goes on along the minus strand of JAPQRQ010037423.1, from coordinate 9,788 downwards.
AGGTGATTTTGAGGTAAATATCTGTGTTTTTTTTTGGTCATACACTACTCAGCCAAAAAAAAAGTCTCCACCTGGATTTAACTAAGCAAACAGGTAAGATCCTTTAATTGGATTATTACTGCAAATATTAGTATGTTTCAGCTACCACAAGGTTATGTGGTCTGATGAGTCCAGACTGATTCTGCTCCAGGTGATGGGTACATCAGGGTGAGTAGTGATTAACCATCATGCCTAATGCCTACAGTACAAGCCTGTGTTATGATCTGGGGTTGCCTCAGTTGCTCAGGAGTAGGTTCAGCAACTTTATGTGTCCAAAAAATTAGGTCGTCAGACTACTTGAATATACTGAATGACCAGGTCTGAAGAAGATTTTAGTCTTCGTTGATGAAACAGACATATTCCAAGACAACAATACCAGGATTCATTGGTATCAAATTGTGAAAATGGCTCAGGAAGAATTAGACATCATTTTCACATATGGATTGGCCACCACAGAATCCAGACCTGAACTGAATTGAAAATGTTTGGGATGTGATGGAACAGACTTTACATAGTGGTCCAAGTCTCCCACCATTAATACAAGATCTTTGCAAAAAATAAATAAATAAATAAATAATGCAACTCTGCAACTCTCAATGCAAAAATGTATAAACTAGTAGGTATAAAAACCTGGATGTGCTATCTGAAACACTTCAATAAGAGACAGAATATAGTTAAGGGAGATAAGATAAGTTAATGCTAAAAAACAACTATTTGGTGGTATCGATCTTCTCCTCTCTCTTGGCAGCAAAGCAAAACAATTATCCAGATTGTTAATTTATATTTAACTTCCACATTTTGATTACTGATGCAATTTCTGGATGACAAAGCTGACCAGAGACCTGCGCCTGAGTGAGTCTGGGGGTTGGGGTTGGGAGTGGGAGGGGCAATGGCGGGACTTGCCTCCCACAGGGGCAGCGAAACAGGTGGCCACTCCCACGGCACACGCACACACCAACAGGTCCTGGTTATGGGTGCCATTCTGGGGTTAGAGTTCATGGGTGGAGACAGAAAAGGGGGAGGAGCAGGGACACAGATGAGCGGATGAATGAGAAAACCAAGGGGAGGAGGGACAAAGAGGGACAGGGATATGGGAGGTCACTGTTAATACACATGCCAGACATTACCGTCACACTATTAATACAGTGAGACACAAACACAGACGAGGTGTGAGGGGGCGAGCCAAAACAAAGACACAAGATAAAAAAGGAGGGGGTATGAGAGGGGCACAAGAGCGACAAATAGGAGAGGACACAGGGTTCCCACTCAAATTAAAAGAATGTCCAATTTCAAAGTCTAAAAGTTGGCTTATTTAGTAAGGCATAAACATCAGTAAAACGCAAGTTCAGTAATGTTTTCTCAAGTTTTGAGGCCCTTGGGAACCCTGTAAATACAAAACATGACAAAAAAACACATTCCATGGCTTCATTAGACTTTGGTTAGTGGGAAGTCGGGCTTATGGGTAATGTAGTCCGATTTGGTCAGGCCTTCATCTTACCTCATAAACTCCTGAGAAGATGGACATGAATCGACTCAGCACTGCGGCACAGATGCTGGCGATGTGGACAAAGGGACCCTGTAGGAGGAAATCACAGATCACCACATGATATAACATTATAAAAACACTGACAATTCTAAGCTGTAAAACAAGGAGTCTAAACTGGGACATGATGTATCAGAACAGATAAATCACTGTATAATTGCAGGATGAGACAGTTGCCCTGCTACTGTAATGGGGAAAATAAATGTACTCCTTTGCTGAGGTCTTGAATAATTTGCTTCAGTCCCGTGAGAGGAGGAAAAGAGGAAAAACATGACAGAAGATGATTTATTATCCTCCAAGATTAAAAAAAACAGTGTGATGGAGCAAGAAAGGAAAGAGAGAAATGATGAAAACGGTGATGCGAGATGAGTGAATGGTAATAAATATAGGGCAGTGCAGACAGTAAATGGATAAAGGAGTGTTTATTTACCTCCTTACCCACTGGCATCCCACTCCCCAGGCCAGCAGTCAGGCCGATGACTTTAGCTACGAAGGCTTTGAGGGTCAGATACTCCTTCAGCACCACACCTCTTAAGATAGTTTTCAGCTCAGGAATACCAGAGCCTGTGGAGACCAGGGGAGTAAATAATAAGTAAACACTTTAAAATGTGGTATAACAGAGGTAAAAGAAGGTGAAGGGAAGGAGGAAGCAGATACTGAGGGAGGATCAGAGAGGCTGACAGGTTGATGGACGGGCTTACCGATGGCCTGCGGGGAAACCAAGTGACAGAAGAGCGATGCAAACATGACAAGGATCATGGGATAAGTAACCCAGGCGAGGTACTGGAGCGGCACGTTGCCCTTAAGCTCTCCATGCATCCACTTATAAGCTGAAAGACAAGAAACCAGAGGAAATAAAAAAAAAGTGTTTACAGATGTGATAAGACCCCACTGAATAGTCTGTTTGATGTAGTAATCCTTGTGGTCTTTTCTTGTGGTACCTTGCAGACTCTTGGCACTAGCATAGTCCATGCTCCAGCTGACCAGAGCCATTGTAAGCCCAAGAAGAACCAGAAAAATCCAGTCCTCCCCCATCTTGGTCACTATGTACCGGCGTACACGAGCCAAACAATCTGGGACAGACAAAGAACATTAATGAATCACCTTGAACTCATTTATCACATCATTTAATTACTGACACTTTGCTATTGTAACAATGCCTAAGAGGGACTCATTCAGTGTCATTATGAGGAAAAGTGTTATTAGTGAGACGTAATAGATCATTTTAGTACAGAAATCGCTGAGTGTTCTGCTATGTTTGAACATTTACATAATGGATGCATTGCATTAATTCTAAAAAGTTTATCAAACATGCAGTGTGTAATATTTAGTATCATATTAATCATATCATATTAATATCAGTGAAGCTGCAGAATTAAACCAACCCCACCATCCCACACAATGGTCACTAAATATGAAAAAAAAAGTGTTAGGGTTTCATTTCTGGTTTTCAGTTGAAAGAATAATAACTCTCTTGTTCACTCATACATAATAGGTGACAATAAGACACCTTAACACTGGATATCACCTGCCTTAAATTTGCAAAAAGGAGAGAAAGAGGAAGTTCATTCTGAGCATCTGCGACAGTGAAACATGGCTGATTCTGTGGATGGCACTCATTTTAAGGTAACAAAAATCAGTGATTCTTATTTTTTCATTATACACAAATGAATACATTTCTGATTACCACATTCTATTTTAGCATTTCTCAGTCTGCACACTGAATCTTTAAGAACACAAGCTGTAAGTAAAACATAAATCGAAGTTCAGTGATGGATCCATGATGTTCCATATGATGTTACTTAACATCACTTACATCATCAACATAAACTTTTAATGTGAGCTACATTAGCACTGAAACTTACATTCAAAGGTTTACATTGGGTCTGACTGGTAATAGCCAAGAAAATTAATTTCAAAAGCAATCAGGACAGATGGAAAGACTGCAGTCACTCTGCAAATACAGTAGGTGTTCTCAATTAAAACTATAATAAAAGACATGTGAGGAAGTGTTGGATCATGCAGTCCTTTTAACCACCATGGCTGATGAACATCTGACATGAAAAAATATTTTGGAAACTGGGAGTCATGTATTTAAATTTTAGTCACAATATGTTTTGTGTGTTTACATTATATAAGTTCATTCAGATGAAGTATCAACAAAGCATGGAAACTTATATTTGCTTATGTTTGGAATCAGAACTGTTCAGACGACGCAGAAAGAATGGGAAGGGAATGAAGAGAGCGAGTGGCATAGTGAGGAAAAAAAACAGGGAAACAGTAAAATAATGTCACAGTGCTTATATTCTGAAACCACACACCATCACAAAACTTTCTGGGAATTTCCTAGTGGCATTATGCAGCCAAAGCACACACTTCTTAATTCTGTGTGTTGCCAACAGGTCTGTCAGAGACAGACTGAATGGACATGTTCTATCTCAGACAGAACTGTATGCAGCAAGCATGAAAAGCAGAAAGAGGAGAGAGCTGTATAGCTGGTGTAACAGCCCAAAGTATACCCCCTGTCGAGAATATACCTGGGATTAAAGCGGCCTTGGCCGGATCATACCCCGAGGTAGAAATCGGATAGGGGTATACTTTGGCCTGTTACACCAGATTGACTTTGTGTTGATATTTTTCTTCCCTCACATGTACGGGATGCTGTTATTAACTGGCTGGAAATACAATTCACTGCCCATAGGTCTATGCCCAGAAATACTTCAAATACAGTAAAGCTAGAGTTATTTCTAAGATACAGGTAAAAGGCCTGATGTCTGTCATTAAATACACCGCTCTCTGACCACTGACAGAGGGTCAGAAGTGATGATTGAAAAGAATTATTATTGTAAGAGTCTATATAAGTTTAAGGTTAACTATTATCCCCATAGGGAAATTCATTCTCTGCATTTTATCCCTCCTAATACACACAGCACCTCACATTAGCATTAGCATTAGCACATTAGAAATACTGAGATATCATTAAAAGCGCTAAAGGACCTCCAGAGCTTCATCAATGCCTGGGTCAAAATCACTGATGGGAGAATTAACATTTCTATACTTGTTTTTGATGGTGGGGAAACACTGGAGGAAACCCGCACAAGAGATCAAGCAAACTGAACACAGTAAGGCTCCGGTCAATTGAACATGGAACCTACCAGCTGTGAGGCAAGAATACTAAGAACTATGCAATTGTGCCACCCAAACAGGAACCTGTGGGATGTTCAGCACCACATATACAACACATAGAGTGAAAGTGTTGCATACTTTGCCTTTAAATGCTAGTGTGAACATTGTTGGAAAAAAAATAATATTGTGTAAGCATACAAGTCAACATAGCATAAAACACAGGTCTAGTTGCTATTAGATATTTTAATGTACAAATGTGTTATAGCTTTAAACATATAGAACTTAAAGATGAGGTTAACAGTGAATGCATCCAGCAGAGTTTCGGTAAAGTTCACAAAGTCTTGCAACGGCTGTGGTCTACAGATTGGAAAGTCAGTGTGTGATCAAATAGTCACTAGTTCTATTCCCCAGACCAGAAGAGGAATTATTGGCTGATGTACCCTTGAGCAAGTCACTTAACCTACCCCCACCCCTATTTGCTCCCCAGGTGCCTGACATGGCAGCCCACTGCTCTTAGTCTGGTGTTCCTGCATGTTTTGGATGCAGAGGGTGAATTTCACTGTGTGTTGCATGTCTTCATGTAAAATATACTAGTGACAAATAAAGGATCTTAATTCCACTTGCTATCATCTTGTATGTGTATAACTCCGTATTCACCTTGGCATTTGGAGTAGGGCCGTGGCTTCTTGGTTGAAGAGGCGTGGCTGTGATGCGACTCCAGGCTCGCGGGGTGATGGTGATGCCGCCGGCCGTGCCCTTTGCGGCCAGTGGCTGTTGTGTTGTCCCCTGTCTGTCTCCTCCATTGTCTCTCTGTAAGTAAGCGTGCCGCCTCTCGTCTGGCAAAGTTCCCCAGTTGCTCCCTGTACTCACCGTACAGCTGAAAAAGAGAAATTTAGAGTTTGAAACAAAAATTACATTTGGGCCTAAATGTTAAAGGATGGAGGGAGAGAAGCATAAAGAAAAGACGAAGGAGAAGGAGAAATGCCCATGACAACTGAGACTTGGGAGAAGGATAAAACCAGATCCACTGTGAACAGTTTTGAGATAACGAGAAAGAGATGAGGAATGTGCGGAGTGTGTGTAAGGGATACACACCAACCTGAATACTCTGGTAGACAGAAATAGACAAAACGGGCATAGAGATTGGAAAAACCCCTCCCTGAGAAGAGGCAGGGGGCTGGAAGGTAGCCAGAGGAAGAGATCCTGAAAGAGAGGACATACCACATCTTCCCCTTCCGGCTATGTGTGCGCTTTACACCTATAAGCACACACACACACACACACACATACACATACACACAGAGGCAGAAAACATGACACCCTGTGATCCACGCTGCATTACACTCGTTAAAACCATAGGAGCTGTAAAATACTGCAGATCCAGGTGCAGCTACGATGTGCAACTGAAACCTACGGATCACATGCATCGTACCACACAGCAAAGCAAGAAGCTAAATCATAAGAAGGGCTGGGTGCCACGCATTTCAGTCTCATGTTCACACAGGAAAGGAGAGATGGCAGATCTGACCATGAGGCCCAACCAAGGATTAAAGCTCAACCAGCTGAACATAACTACAGTTTCCAAAATAACAAAATATGGTGCTGCAAAATATCCAGTAATGGTATGAATAACAGTATTACAAGGACAAATGAGAGTATTACATAGATTGGTAATATACAAAACTGCTCTGAAAAACAGTCTGAACACTCTGTACATGAGTCACTACAATCACATGACAAAGTGACTGATATAGACGTTTATAATTAATACACGAATACACCACATAGCAGGTGGCCAACAGTTACACTGTTAAAAGCTCTTGAACACTTTTGATACCTCTAAATCGTCTAGGTGGTTATTTTAAACCTCACTAAACACTACCAGCCACAAACTGTTATTCACAACAATGCTGCACCTCGAAAAGCTTATGAGCCCCTAATGCAGCAAGTGTTTGTTGCATTACACTGGTTTATCTCATATGTTTATACTATAAAGTGGCCACTAGACCAGTGACAAGCCGTGTAAGAAACGTAAACGGTTGTTTGTCTCTGTGAAATATGGTACCATTCAGATCAGAGGAAAACACTGAGAATGTCATAAGGTTTTCAGAGACAGAAAACGTACCAAATGCCACCTGATGCTCACAAGTTTGCTTTGAAACTGTCTCAAATCTCTTATTATCACTGCTTTCACAATAATTCATTCATTTATATTTAAAAAATATCTCCTCTAAAGGGCACCCCAACTGCAGCTGTGAAATACTGAGAGAAAAGTGCAAAAAAAAAGAAAAAAAAGAAATTAAATTAAATTAACATGATTTTCTTGCTGTGGGTTAAAGCACAGAAAATTACATGTGAGAGATTTCACTGAAGAATTTGCCTTCCAATTACACTTTACGGGTATTACATAGAGATAAAACAAGACATTTATTTTATATTCATAGTTATGTAGTATCATCAGTCCACATCTGGGACAGCCTATTAGCACAGTGGTTAAAGATTCCCTCCGTGAAATGCCTCATTCCTGGTTCAAGTCTGGACATGTATTTATTTAATATAATTCAGGCTAATTTCTTCTAATTTCTTGTCACTGAATAAAAATCAAAGAGACACAATCCATATCTAATCCGAAAGGTCTAAACTTTATATGTGCACAAACCATAAGATATACATAAGTTCTGAAGTTTACAAGAAAGATAAAGTCACCAAAAAAAAAAAAGGCTCTGGACTGAACTGAGAAGAAAAGAAAAGCTCCATCTAGTCTGAGAGCAGACAGTGTTTGGTCCCCTTGTCTTTACCTGTTCTTCATCAGATGTCTTTGGCATGATGTGCGCCTCTGTCCCTGTTCTGTCTTCTGTCCCACACAGCAGACAAGCTCAGCTCCACCACTGCACTACACATTAACACCAAAGCACTAATCCATCAACATCATCAAACAGGAGCTGGAACCAGTGCCATCAAAACCAGGGACAGTAATGACCAGAACCTGCACACTGTCCAAAGACTTTACCTCACAGCACAACACACAGGTTTCCACTTTCTCGCCTTACCTGATTTTTATTTGCCTGTATTTTAATAGCTCTTTCAGCATGAGTTTGTTTTATACATTAAAGCTTGAAAAAACATAATAAATAATCAAATCTTTGTGTCCTGATTTAAATGGGGGAAAAAGAGCTCTGTTTGGAAAAAGGCCTCATTAAGTGGAGCAAATAGGACATACCTCTCACAAAAACCCTCTTTTCCTAAAATATTTTCAGGGCTCATTTAATCCTAGTTTATTTTTGTTTCCTCTTTTATAAACTTTAATAAGTGTGTTGCATTATTGTACTGGCAGACATACAATATTTTACTGAGAACTAGTACATATCTGATCAAACATAAATATTCCTCATACATACACTCTCCCACTCTCATATACTCTTTTTCTTTTCATTTTTGTCTTTATTTTTTATTCTGTTTTTCTTCATTTCATAGATTTTAATGTGTGTCTATGCTGTACGTAGTCTATTATTGTTTTATTTTGTGTTGTCTTTGTTTTTGCTAATGTTGTAATGAGATGAGATTAATTTTATAAGCCCCACGGGGTTTTCTGATCTCTCCTGCACAATCTATTTCTTTGCTTGTCCGAATGTTTGATCTGTTTTGGGGGCAAATAAATAAATAAAACAAAATACATAAACACATTATTTCATTAGTCATCTTGATTGATTGTTAAATAAGCAATTTAGATCCGTGGTATCTTAAAGAAGTGACACTGTTTCGTCTGTTTCATTATTTAGGGAAAATCTATGGATGTTACATAAAACTTCATCTGACTAAACAAATGTGAATAAATTATCTCTTCTTTTTTTTCTACTCCTTGTTCACTCTTCTTTTTCTATTTCTCTTATGTTGTTTGCATTTAACATGTGAATCGCATTAGAATTTTCTGGCTCAATAAAGGATAAATGAACAAATTAACTGAAAATTAATTCCAATAATTTACTGTGCAGTAAATGTATTGTCAATACAGATTCCTCTGACAGAGGACTGAAACAAACGTGGACTTGTGACAGCGTGAGAGAGCTGTGGTTTGTTCATATCCTGTGACTTTACTCTTCATCTTTCATCCTCCTGTTTACTTTGCGTCACAGATCAACCTTGTACATCCTCACGGAGCCTAAAATTTACATCAGTAGCCGTTGTTTTCCCCAACTTTCACACACTCCTCCTGAACACTGATACTCCAGTGTTTTGGCTCTGCCTCTGTGGGATGACCTTCCCACTCCACATCAGGAACACCAGAGGATACACGCTCCCATGACTCTCCCTTTCTCTCTGCTCCTCTTCCTCTCCTTTCTCACTAATTTGCTCTCAGCGAGTTTCCCTCTGCCTCCCCTTGTGACTCTTATTATGTTTCTGCACTTTTCCTCTCGCTTTAATCTCTCAGTGGACATGAAAGTAGTCAAGCGTTACTGTACAGCTCTGACACTTGCACCCCTTATTATTCATTTCTGGCGATGATTGTGTTCAAGAGAACAAGCCTCTGCTGTTATTTGAAGTCTCAGAGGGGGAAGCAAAATGGAAAAAATGTAAACCATTCCTCTGCTGGCTTTGTAAGAAATACAGCTTGTGTTAAGTTATTAAATTATTAGAGGAGCTTCTAGAGGTAAGCAATGATTTCTAGTGTAAACATAAGGAGCAAACAGATGAAAAAGCGAGGGAGGGAAAAAAAGAAAGAGAGAGCCTTAGTCATAGTGGGAGCTGCTAATAGATGCAGAGGTTGAAGGGCAGTGTGACATTCAGAGTTAATTAAAAAAATAATGGCACATTACTGGGTCTCTTATGAGAGGGAGAGTCAGTGATGCATATTCATCAATATCTGTGTGTGTTTGTGTGTGTTCTTGGCATGCTAAATTTGCATTTGTGAGTGTTTATGAGCGTGCTAAATTAATGCTAGTGCAAGTATGTGTGTGTTTGTTTTGCCTGTGTGTATGTGTGTGTGTGAGGCCTTACAACAATATAGCCCTGTCCCATGGCACAAGGTTAATGATAAAATCTGACCCGCTCACTGACGGATAGATCAGAAGATTACCCCCCC
>JAPQRQ010037363.1:0-30825 GCA_037367365.1 Apogon talboti | reverse complement strand
GTTTTTTGTTTTTTTATGTATAAAGCTGTGAATTTCTTGTCCTCATACGTGGACAGTGGGTCCTAGGAGGTTAAAGCTCAGTCAGCTCCGAGTCCCATCTGACCCAAACAGTCAGCATTCACATTTATATCACCAGTGGTGTTGTCAAAATCTAAAAAAGATTCCGGTGCTTAGCAACGTCATAATGCGCCCTACCATTGTTTGTGTGACGACCAATAAAATGAGGCTGAGCTCGCTCCAAATGGAACATATTGTTCAGCATTGTTTGTAGACTGTCACGTTTTAGCTTCAGCTGGGTGGAGGGCGTTCTAACCCGTCCTCACAAAAAAAAAAATGCACAGACGCAGAAGTACCCATGATCTTGCTTTTGAATCCCTGCAGATATTTGATGATGAGGGACTGCTGGCATGCCGTGCCCTCACAGAGACCCACATTCAAACAGCTGGTGGAGGATCTAGACCGCTGCCTGGCCATGACGTCCAACCAGGTCAGTCCTCCAGCCCTCAGCGCTGGGAGTCAGTAAATGTCTGTTGTTCCAGGTCATGAATCTCATCCTTTCTCCCTTTACAGGAGTATTTGGAGCTGTCTGTTCCTCTGGACCAATACTCCCCCAGTTACCCAGACACCCGCAGCTCGACCTGCTCCTCAGGCGAGGACTCGGTCTTCTCCCACGATGCCGGAGCTGAGGAGCCCTGCCTGCCAAAGTTCCCTCCTCACTCCAACGGGGCAGCCATTAAGAAACGCTGATACCTCATCTCCATTCAGACAAACATTGACATTTCCTCTGCTCCCTGCCTCATGGGGTTAGACTCTTCCCCACATTCCCAGAGATGAAGCTAAAAACACTGGTGCTCTGTGAGAAAGGAGCGTGGAGACACCTTGTAGAACTCGTTGGATCACATGGACTGAAGAGTGCAGCCATTTCCTGGTTCTTGGTGGTGATTCGGCGACAACGCTTATGGGGCACTTTGTTTTATGGGGAGTCACAGTGTCAGAAAAACACAGACTCCTACTCTTCTCTCCACTTTGGGCATTCCACGGGTCAGGAGAATCGAAAGGACTGACCATGATTATGTCAGGTTTTTTGTTTTGTTTAGTTTTTTTTTTTTCCCACTTTGGTCATTGCATCAGTAACAAAGGACATCATCCTCCATTTCAGACCAAATCCAGAGTATATACTACCACGGGACACATGGCACAGTGGTCCCCTACATCTTCATTATCATCTTGTAAATACAGTTAGAAAATTATAAATATGAATATATATTTACACTGTACTCTTATTTTTATTACCATAATTGATTTATTTTGTTTTGTACAAGGATGCTTTTGTTTGATCCATTTTTGAATATAGTCTGTAGGGGCAGTTGTTACATGAGAATATCATAAATGGCCAGTTTGTTGCTGTATCACAGCTTGATTCCCCTCAATTTCCAGTACTGCATAATCACGAATGGAAAAATATGTATCGGGTTTTCTATTTTTTAAATATATTTTCAAGTGCTTTTAACGACACAACCTGCAATATAATGTAACTCAGTGTTTGTGGTGTTTCTCCATCAGAACTCAGCCTCTTCTGCTCATGAAAATAGATTTCCTATGAAATTTTTCTGTGTGTGTGTGAGAGATTGTGTGTGTGTGCGTGTGCGTGCATGTATGTATGAGCGAAGGAAAGAGCAGGGTGTGCGTGGAGTTTAATCTTGTCCCATTCAACATCGGTCATTTACTGCGAGGATGGTCACAACTGTACATTTTCCCGGTTGTGCACCATGCTTTCTAAAGCCCAGAGTCCTTTTCTTCAGTCAACATCATGCACTTCCATTGTGCATGCCTTTCATGTGATGAACTTTATCTTCTACTGTAAATGTTTTAACAGGAGTTACATTTGCTGCCATATAACTTCTGATGAAAGGTTGCAGAACACGTATGTCATCATAAAAGGATACATTAAATAAAATGCTATTGAAAAACAAACCGCTGAAGCTTTCAGAGTTTGAACTGAACTCCATAAACACACCTATAAATATCGTGATATTCATGTTTGCCATGTAAATCATGTTTACAGAGATGAAACTTCAATCTCCGTCCCATTTAAGGCAGGTTGCTCGGAGCTGATTAGATATGATAATGTGCTGCTGACATCAGACGAAATGTTGGCGAGCAGCGAGAGCCACAGCCGGCAGTAAACATGTAATTTATGGCCGTGTGAATGGCTTGGCAAGTGCTGGTGCTACGATTCCATCCATCACCCCCACCAACCTTGATGCCCATGTCTGGCTCTGGCTTCCTGCCATTGGCTGATGCATCACCTGGATTGCAGTCTCCATGCAACAGGCTAAAATGAGCCTCGCAGTGAGACTGGCTCCTGACCCTTTTTAAAAGCCAGCTCTTACAGTTTAGGTCACCGCGGTTAGCCCTCTGTCCGTACGGCTGCAGCGAAGAATGTCTTCTCATTAAAATCCCTACAGTGCTTAAACTCAGCACCAACATGTTATGACTTCAAGGATACAAGGTCTTATCTGACACCTCCAGATTTCCACATACACTTGTACAATTCAGAGAAAATATGACCTTATTGTTTTGGGAGAAATATCATCCACCCCTGGAAACGGAGCAATAAAAGGATCATCTGTGTGCTGTGGTTGAGGTGATGATGAAGAGCGCTGTTTAAGAACAGAAAGGACAGGAGAGGCTTCGCTTTATTACCTGCTAATGGTGCAGAACAGGGAGCAGAGGTGCCATTAAGTGGAGGGTATTATCACTTCTGACAGATGGCACAAGAGGAGTTTGGTGGAGGGAAGTTCATCTACCATTGCCCAGTATAGCAACAGTTAAATTACCAGAGCTGTATGCTTTATGAGCGTAAAAAAAAAACACCCAACAGAATTAACCCAGTGTGTCTCCTCATTTTTCCTCCGATGGCGACACATGGAGGAATCTGTTTATCTTTAGCTTATAATAAAGGTATTGAACAGTGATGAAGTGGTTACTAATCATTGAGATGACAGAAGAAGGGACTGGTACTTCTCTATTATGTCTGGAGAATGTAAATTGATTTGGGAATAGTGGAATCTCAACCATGCAAACATTAGGCAGCTGTGATAGTTTAAAGCACCAGGGACACAGCTCAACATTTGACCTTAATATGTTACTTCCGATTATACCAACTGCTCACATTTAAACAATATTTTATAGAGATGAGTAATGTGGTCATGTCTAATGGTACTTGGATGCCAGAAACATCCCCTGTTGGATTTTAATGAGTTATTATATTCATTAAACCATGTTCTTAATATACAGCTACAATGACCAGCACATAGATGACTGAGTGATGTGATGTTGATTTGACTCATACTGGAAAAAAAAAAGAAACAAATGGTATGCTGTGTGCTGTAGAAAAATAAAAAAATTGTTTATTTGAAAAACTGAAAACACTTCTGGCTTTAACTTTAGGAAAAACACAGTTTTCGCACCTCAAGTAAGAGAGCAGGTCATTTGTTTGTACTTGGAAGGAGTTAAATTAGGGTTATGTGGAATAACCCTGATTTCCAGTCAGCTTTCATGCATTTAGCGTTCTCTCCATCACTTTTTCATATTGCTGTTTTATGCCACCCAGGGCAATGAAAATCCAAGCAGCTCTACTCTGTGTGGTGGCTTCTGACCTTCCATTTTCCTCTTGATCACACACCAGAGGTCTTCATTGTGGTTCCGGTCTGGCCATTTATCCCAGGTTAATTTTCCTATGCAGTGTCTAATAACTGGACTTGAAACTGATCATTTATATCATATGGCTTTTTTTTTTTTTTTAAGAATGAATATTCTGAAGTAATAGCATAAAAATGTATACATAATGACAAATCAAACTTTTCTTTTAGTTTTAGTGTGGAAAAATTGCAAAAGTAAAATTACATTGTGAACATGTTTACATTGACAAATGATCTTTTCACAAAAATGTCAATAACCTTTGAACAATCTGAAATTTCTCAAGAAAAATAAGTGCGGTGTTAACAACGTCGTGCCTGTTACTTAACATTAGTGCCTTTGGTGATCCACTGTGATGTGAGTTGTACTGCACATGTATAAATGCTAAGATGAGGCATAATATTGTTCTTAACAAATTTCACATTCATTGTTTTTCAGGTTATTCACATTTTTTTAGTGAAAGAATAGTTTGTAAATATAAACATTTTCATTTTGCACTAAAACAAAGAAAATTTTGGAGTTGTCAATATTTCTAGGTTTTTTCCATTGTATTTTATTTGTTATATATTTTTTTATTTATTATATTATTTGCGTCCAGGTTTTAGCAATGCCACCTACAGATTTAAGTTACTAAATGGCAGCAAATCATCTGCAAATCCCACGCCTTTTCTGAAAGTGACTCACAAACCAGATGAGATCCATGCATATTTCTGCAGCTTGTTTAGACACACTGCTTTGTGTAGTTGTTGTTTACCAGAGGTGGTTTGATTTATTTGAGTTGGGCTCATTATTTCCAGGTCCGCAAGAAAGCCTGAGCTTTTCCATTAATCTCCACGCTCCATACTTCCTGTCAGCGGTGACAGACGACCTGCCCTTCAACTCTGTGTGCCACACCGTAGAGGAGACACTTCGTCAATCAGAGATGCTTTCTCGCCGTCAGTCAGGAGAGTGGGTCCTGGGAGGGTGATGCTGCCGGTGGCGATGGCACCGGTCGACTGCGTTGGTGTGAAGCGGTGACATCAGCCTGCTGTTGTACACCTCTGTCCCTTCACAAATGAACTGATTATTTATGGCAAAGAGGGAGGAGAGTTAGTGAAGGGTGAGCACAGAGAAGGGTTACGGCGGTACAATACTGGAACTGATGAATATCATTCTGGCCAGCATCCATCTGCAAGGTGAAGGACACATGCAGCTTCTCCTGGCTTCCCTCTGCATAAAAAAAAACAGAAGACCTCAGACAGTTGAGGCATTAAGTGTGTGAGTGGGTAACCGCACCAGACGGGCTGAGCTCCACAGTATCACAGAATGCTGATTTCAAAACAGAGCAGGAATTTTAATTTTCAACATACTCCCCACCCTTGTTCACAATAGTTATAGTGATGAAATGTTGTTCTGTGTCTAAATGGAGCTGCTGTGGTTTTGGGTGTATTCACTCTTGGGGGGGCTATTCTGCAGCTGAAACAAATATGTAATGTCTTTTAATGATGTAAATATTTGTCACTGAAATAAGACTTTGAAGTCTTGGCAGTGAGCGTTGTTTTCGCCTGCGGAGGTAGAACTGACAGACGAAGGCGGTGCGTGTCCTCGTCTCTTCTGTGCTCTTCGGTTGTTGATGTCTCTGTCTTCACTAAAGCTCTGGCCTCTGTTTGTGCGATGGCTGTGTATATGACAGGTCTCTGGTGGCCTTTCCTGCTCTGTGGGACAGACGTGACAGAGGGGGTGAGCCCGGGCCACGGCCTGTCACTCACTGCATGTTTCACTATTGTCTTCAAGTCGCTGCCCCGTTCCACATCTCAACACATCCCAAAAAACCATCAGCAAATAAGTTTGTGAATGGAATGAAATATCTGCAGTAGTACAAAGACTCTTTACTTAATACTGCATTGCGGAAAACACTCCAATATAAATTATAAATGGTATTTTTGTCATAGTTTACGTTATTTTTTCTCTATATTTAACCTTTCTCAAGTGAATTATCAAAGTTTATTGTAATATTATCCTCTTTAGTTTTTAAGTATAGTGTGGGTTATTTTCAGTGTAAATCAGGTATTTTACTACATTTAATTCACTGATCATGTAGATGTTCATTTAAAGAAAGTAAACCAAATGTTATTATATCAAAAGCAGAGAAAACTGAAGAAAAAGTGACTTTTTCAGTAAAATCTGTCATTCACTGAACATAAACCCGGTGTCTCGATCCACTGTCATCGATCCAACTCCATGGATTTTACTGGTGAATCAGTGTTGTGGTCGATGACAATGTTTCCATGGCAACTACGGAGATCTGATGACCATGAAAAAATGAGAAACTGCATTTTATCCCAGTTATTTACATGTATTGATGGGATTAGTGGATCAACAGGTATTAAACAGTTTACATCAGTAGTTAGCTTTGGTCGCCAGTAGCTGTTTGAGGTCTTTATGGGTTAAACTTATCCATTCATAACTTAAGTGAATGTATGTATGTGTGTTTAAGGTTAAGTTCATTTGAGCTTGTTGTATCTACAGCAATGCATCATATTCTGTAACATCATCATATGTTGCATCACTGTCCTGGGTGAACCACAGGGCAGCGTTTCATGAGCTCAGAAACACAGCCGTGCTTTCAGCTCTGTGACAATGCAGTTTCCATCTAATCCAAAGGAGGGTTGAAGAGGATTTTTTTTTAGCTCCAGAAGCCATTAAGTAATGCTTTAGATTGTCACAAACAGGAAGTGTATGAAAAAGTGGGATCTGGAACGTAATTACAAAAGTTGTTGAGTCAAAAGTATATGTTGCTCTGCGGTGTAGTAGAAATATGAGGTGTATAAAAGTCAAACACTTAAGTCCAGTTACTTCAGAAGTGTACTTAGGTACGGTGACCTGCTCAAGTAAAACTGCTTAGTTACATTCCATCATTTACAGTTTTTCTACATTGTCACACTGTAAAATAAACAGTACATGTTACCATGATGTGTAGAAAGAGTATTTATGGCGTCTGCAGGCGCGGGTGTGGTCAGGTAAATGAGCCGGGTGAGGGTGTTTGTTTGGTGTCGAGCTCGCAGTGGGTGGAGACAGGGGTAGTGGTAGTGGTGAGGGGGGATATGTGTCTGCCCGACAAGGTGTGTGTTGGCGTCCATACAAAACCTGACGCCTGTAGGCATGGCCCCGCCTCTTTCCCACCAGATCGACTTTCTTCAGTGCAGGAATGAGACACAGACACCTCCTCCAGGCTGAGACATATAATCTGGGCCTGTCAGGGCCTTTATCAAACAGGATCAACTGGTGCGCTGGGCCTTTCTCCACAGTCCCCACAGGCAGCAGGATACCTGCACACGCATTCCTTCGACACATCCCTGTCCCAGGAGGCGTATCATCTGTCTTTTATGGCAGCTTGGTTCAAGGCTGGGGGGAGGAGGGGGGGAGGCCTGGAGTACAGTTGCTCCTCTGCATTGTCCTGATTGAAAACTAAGATAGCTTCATGGCCTTCGGTTTGGAGGATTTTCCTGATCCCTTGAGTCTTAAAATGTCAGAATGCTGATCCACAGAAAATCCTCGTCTCCCTACTTTATACATGGCAGATATTCATTTCTTAAAAGGATCCATCACTTATGTGTTACTTGTGTAATGACCGCAATCTGTTTCCACTGCAGAGATAATGAAGATATGACTTGTTGATGGTGACAGATGAGCACGGGAGGCGTTGTACAGTCCCTGTAGGATACTGCAGCTCACCTGAGGGAGCCCTCCTTGGCTCAGTTGCCTCAGCTCCTTCTAAGCTCAAAGCGAAGGCCCTCACTGTGAGCAACCAGATAAAAGGGGGTATGAATCAAAGCAGCGTCGCTGTGCACAGGACTCTAATCATATCACTCGCCCTGCAGCCATATGTCTTTGTACTCTCTTTAATTGAATTGAGGCCGGGATGAGATTGGCTGACATACCTTCCAGTGACGGAGCTGCACTCAGAGAACAAGGCGAAGAGTAAGAGCAATTTGGGATGGTTGTTTTCTGGCCACAATTGGGTATAAAATCCTAAAGGTATCCTGCAGCCCATCCCCACTGTCATGCATTTTCACAACTGTTAATATTGCTGCCCAAGGCCTCAAACATTATTGTCCTATATGATACAACAGTGATTTTTATGGCATGATTGTGACACTGGAATTGCTTATTAAGGGAAGACTCTTCAAACATGACAGATTAAGCCCAGCTTGTTGTGACAAACACTTACTTTATTGAATTTCTCGGTCACGTGTATATGGATTATTTGCTCCTGACTCACCGGGGAGGACATCTGACGTCAACTTGTCCTCTGTCTTGGCCAATGAATTACTGGCTTCTGTCAGGTAGTGGCCTTATCATGACACATGAACACTGAGTGAATAATTTAATGCTTCTGAATCATCTGTTTATTTGTGCCCTTGTCCACCTCTGTTAATCACAGTGTGTAAAGAACAGCTTCCTTTCCATGTCGTTTTACATTCATGTCTTCACACTATCCGCAGCGTAGAAACACAGTAACGTGTGCCTACATGTCTGGCTAAGTCTCAACACCTTTGTGACTCCTGGATGAAACACATTGCCTGGGGCTGTTGGGATTTTCCCTGAAAAGAACGGAGGTGAAACAAATTTCGTCTTTCTTCCTATTTTGTTTTTCCTGTTTCCTGTGCAGCCAGGAGGCCAAACCGTGAAAACCAAACAGAAATGGAAACAGGCAGACAGAGAGTTCTTTTCAGGCTCCTTTGGCCAGTAATCAGAATAGGATGTGGGTTTGAAGCTGAGGGAGAATATACTCTGTGTTGAACACTGTGACGTAAAGTTAAAGTTATCCAAACACGGTTGATTTACAGTAAGGCAGGGCTCTGATTTAGAATATAATGTACGTGCCAGACAGCGAAGATATAATGAGACAGTGAGGTCTGGCACAAGAGACACAAGCACTTCATGATGTGTTTTTTTTTTGCCAAACTCGGCATGGCCAAGTGCTCCGTCTGATGTTAAGCTCTTAGAGAGAGTGGTAACTTGGCTGAACTTTCCTTTATTACTTGAAAAGTTGATATGAAACGAGGCAGCACAAGAGTCACAGCTGTTAATGCTATACCTGACTGGGAGATGTGCTGAGGCTGCACACCCAGTCCTAAAAGTCTCTCCTCTTCTGCTGCAAATCCATCTTTTGAGCCTCAAGGACTGATTTGTTCCTCTATTCATGTAAAATATGTTAATTATACACCTTGCACCAAACTGCTGTTTTCTGGTAGAATTATCTGTACTTTGATGTGTTTACTGATAACACATTTTTCAAAACAGTGTTTGAGACTGAAACCTGCGATTTAGTAACTATACATGTACGGAAAATAGTGGATTAATATCTCAGCAGCCATTCAGATTCCTCAGCCCCACAGAGGGCATGTTAGTCCTCCAGCTGCTGTTTCATGCTCCGTTCTCTATGCCATGCAATTATGCTGTTTCCCACCGGAGGTTTGGATTGGGTGGAGCTCAGTGAGGAGTAAGCTCAGGCATTAACTGCTCCTTACAGAGCATAACTTACATGAATCCACACATACAAGCGGAACAAAAACACTAAAGACACACACAAACAGACTGCACCAAAGCACAAAGGAAAATAAACCCCCCAAAAATACCTGCCGTACAGGAAATGACATTCCTCAAGTGGATAAGACACACAGAGACAACACCCATAATTTTGTATTTGAGTCACTTTTTGAGGGAAACACAGTTTATTTAAAAATGCCAAATGCTTCGGATCACTGATCAGCATCAAACTCCAGGAACAAAAATAGATCTAAAAGACTTGAAATGAAGCCCTATAGTATGCTTTGGATTTTCTTATTTTCTCCATCACGATGAAGCTTTTGATTTGAGCTTATAGTCGGTGTTCATCAGAAAACACATGATTTTAAACAAAATGCAACTTGATGAAGTGATAGATGTTTTGTCCTAATATTTGGTCTGACATGAGTGCATAACTAGCTGTGGATCAGATGTGGAGCTTCACATGTTGTATCTCTGCTGCCTGTCTGGACAGTGAACAGTGTGCAGAGACCTGGGCCCACAGGCTGATGGCAGACAATCTGTTGCAGGCCCTCTTTGCTTGTGACAACAGAATCGTTGTGAGGGGAAGGCTGGCAATGCCTGGCACCAAGGCTGCAGCGGAGATCCAGCCTCTCTGCACGGTGGCCTCCCTGACATGCACTCTATGTTGTAGACAACAGCGCCATCTGGTGTCACATAGCAGCACTGCGTCCATTTGTCATTTTCAGGAGTGTGAAATGCTCATCTGTTGTATGTGCATGAAAAAAAACCCCCAACCCTATAGCTACCTTTTTCTCTAAAAGTGAGGAATATTTAGCTACTTTCAGTCAGAGTTGAATAATTAAAATTTTCTTTATGTGCCGAGACTGAGGATAACCTTTGAAACCTTCTATTTTCTTCTATTATCCATTATGTTTCATTTTTAAGTTTATATAATGTCTTGCAGTTTGTCCTGTGCATTCAAAGTCATACTTTATTTCAGCACAGTCTTATATGTTATAATTAAAGTTCATATTGGAATGAGTGGCTGAATATGCTGCATTAACTGTTATGATCTGTCTTTTTTCTTCTATTGGTTAGAGCTCAGAAACTGCCAGGATCTTCCTCCTGTCACACACACAAACAGCCACTACTCCACAAATGAATGCATACAAATGTTTTCCATGCATACAAATGCCTCCTGTCAGCTCTCCTGACTGCAGCAGCTCGTCATGACTTTACATTTGATTAAAAATCCACAAAACATGCAGATATTCAAGCTACAATCTTTGATCAGGACTGATGTGAGCCCTCCTTCCATCTCTTCTCCTCTCCGCTCTGTTGTTTAAAGACATTCTGTGTATGTGATAGTAAATTATTCATTGTCAGCTCAGCGACGCTGCATACAGGTCCTTGTGCCGAGAAAACAGCCCTGCTCGTCATTCCTGCAGTGTGCACTATCGCAGCAGCTCCTGTCAGAGAGAGGTAACACCGAGCCAGGGAAGCTGCAGAGCACCCACACCCACCAAGGATACAGACAACTACCCTCACTCATCCTCCTCCTCCCTCCTTTTTTCTCTCTCACCCACTCCTATCTCTCATGCTATCTCTCTCAACTCTTCGCTCAGCATTATCCAAACTGCTGGGGTTGGAGACACGCTGACCACCACCTCTCTAAACAACACCAACACTCGCCACTGAGGAGAAACTTCAAGAAGCTCAGCCACACGGATTCCCTTTGCAACTGTTCAAGGATGCTGGAGTTTGGACCGCGATGGATGAGGCTCATATGTTTGACTCTTCTGTTTCTGTGTCTGTTCCTGCCGAGGGAATCAAACACCAGGAGAGCCCCCAAGATACCCCGCTGCCCTGCAACCTGCTCCTGCACCAAAGACAGTGCCTTCTGTGTGGATACCAAGGCTATCCCCAAGAGTTTCCCCCCTGGAATCATATCTCTGTGAGTCAAAAACTCATGTATGGATTTGCCACTCAGGAGAGCATTAAAGCCTGTTTTCATAACCTGTCTGAAGTCTCAGCAGTATGCAGGCTGGTACAGATGGCTGCATCTCTGATGTCAGCTCCCGTTATGTAATGACACACTAAACCCTGCTTGTTTTTAATAACTCTGAAGAGAATTAAGGTAAATATATTCATGTATTTTTATTTTCTGGTGCTGCTTTTGTTGTACTCTACAAGCAGATATGTGCACAGCAGACTGCATTACATAATAATGATAATGTTCCTCTGCCATATGCTGAACTTATTTGAAGGAGCACAGCAGTAAAATTCTGAAGAACTCCAGGGAGGAATACTAACAATAGATTCCCCTTTTCGCTGCAGGAGACCTGCTTCTCCTCTGAGACATTTAATTTTGAAGACAGAAGAGGAATAAGTAAATGGAGCACATATAATGGAATTGAAAGCCTAACACTTTATGGAGGAAGGTTGTGTTTACAAGGTCATGAGGTCCTTGCTTTCATCTTATATCGACCACAACACTTATTGCTTTGGCTTGTGCAATGAATATTAAGCAGGGACTGAAGAGCACACGAGTGGAGGTGTCCTCGTTTTATGATAGAAGAAGTATTGAAGTGAAGAAGGAAGTTATGTGTCCCACTTTTTTAAAAAGATTTCACCCTCCTTGAACTTCACAGTGCAAGGACAGTCATGTGTTTAGGAGAAGAACTGTAGAGGTGGAATTACATGAGATATTTTCACTCTTTTGTTATGTAAAGTAATACGTTTATTTGCCCAAACAGGACGATGGTGAACGCAGCCTTCAATACAATCCCAGAGGGGGCTTTCTCACACCTACACCTACTGCAGTTCCTGTGAGTTCTCCAAACATCAAACTTTTCATTTAGCATCTTTCTTACACCATAAATGTAATATCCATTAGCATGACTTCATAACAGGTATTTTTTTTCACTCAGCTGGTGCTGTAGTACTTGCAGACATCTTTTGTTTTTCAGTGACAATGACAGCACTTCAGCTACGAGAAATGAATGGTTATTGAAGACAGTGGTGACATAGCAGTAATAAGAGTAAAGTGGCTCTGTATCAGTGTCATTGCCAATGACTGACTCCCTTCAGTTCTGCTCTGCCACACAAAGGCCTGTTTATCTCCTACGATGCAATCATGAGCTTGTGTTTGTGTGCGTGTTTGACTTTGTGTGCTGTTTTTTTTTTTAATTTTTCTTTAGACTGTAGATAGTTTTTAATATATTTGGGAATGGGATTTGATAATTTATGTATGTGGGTCATTCACTCCTTTTCTAAAGAATCCCTCCATACACCTAGAGGCAAATGTAAAACATTAAGTATTAAAATTAAAATGTTCCAGCTTTTCTTTGCCATATCCATTTGAGTGATTTTATGATTCCCTCCTTTTTACAGGCTCTTAAATTCCAACACATTCACCATGATTGCTGACGATGCCTTCGCTGGTCTGTCACACCTGCAGTACTTGTGAGTGTCTCACTTTGTGCTGTTAAATACAGGCTGATGAACCTTGTTGCATTGCAGTTTTCATGTGGGATGTAATAATAATAATTAATTGCCTCATTTTTCCTCAAGCCAAGGATGTTTTCACTTGTTTTCTCTTGAATTTATTTCTTACATTTGTGAAGCATTACTTACAGCATGTGTAGGCAGGTTTATTTCCCTGTTACTTATCTAAGAACAGATTGGACCAAACGATTTCAGGGTTGGACTCTGCAGTATGGCAAAGAACGCCACAAGTAAAACTGAAAATAAATCCTCCCACGACTGAAAGTCTGCTGCCTCTGTAGTGTGATAAAGCTGAATATGCCATTTTCTGAATTGATGGGCCTTAGAAAGTAGTTAGCTGATGGCTTGGAGTGTGCAGCTCTCAGCAATGGCCATGCCTCAAGCTCCTCGCCATGTGGCTCTGGCTGCGGCCCAGCCATCGGACCTCTGCATCACTGCCATGACCAACACTACCTGCTGTGAATGCTAATAAGGACATCATTTCATACGCAGCCAGCTCCAGAGAGACTGCACATGCTGTATGCCTTCCTCTGTCAATAGACAAAACAAAGACAAGCCTGGATCGAATGATGCTGACACACAGACCTTTGCAGTCCTGGCTCCGGTCAGCATCTCAGTTTTACAACAGTAATCACAACTATGGAAGCAGTGCAGCTACTATAAAATGGAATTAATATCATAGAATGCAAATATTTGTCCTTCATTTGTTTCTATCATAACTCTGTTCCTCAACCAACATTTGAAGTTTTTGCGCAGCAAATACAAAATGTTCATTACTAAGATAACTGTTGCTTACTATGGACTTCACTACTACACAAGCAATGCCGGTTGCATTTCTGAGTTCGGTTTGTTCTTTTCTCAGGTTCATCGAAAATAATGACATCCAGGCTCTCTCAAAGTACACCTTCAGAGGACTGAAATCCCTGACACATCTGTGAGTGACTGTTAATGAAGCTTGTATGAGTGCTGTTACTGTGCAGCATATGTCAAAGAAGCTAAAATAGATACAGACTTATTGGATAGTCAGATGAAAGACCCAGGTTCATCTTTGTTATGGCTGACAAATTAACAAATAACATTTTATTACAAATGCTGCCGACTGGAAATAATAAAAAAAGAGAGATAAAATAAATAGGGCCAGAGGAGACACAGATTATTGAGGAATTACAATTAGTTTTTTTCTTGTGAATATTTTCAGATCTCTTTCAAACAATAACCTGCAGCAGCTGCCTAGAGATCTCTTCAAACATCTAGACATCCTCACGGATTTGTAAGTACACCTACTCTGAAATCACAAGTGTGTTTACTTCCCTGGCGGTCTGACCCTACAATCTGTGACTGAAAAACAGCAGTTTGGTTTCCCTGAGGGCTTGGTGGAATACCACACGCCTCACACTCTGTTTTACTGGAGTGTGTGATTGTACCTGGAACGTCTTTTGTCTAGTTTCCTTTCTGTTGTGATTGTGTTCTGTACTTGGGCTCTGGACGTCAAAAACGTTTTGTTTCTATGCCTGTTACGCAGAGATTTACGCGGGAATTCCTTCCACTGTGACTGTAAAATTAAGTGGCTTGTAGACTGGATGGAGAAAACCAACACTTCTGTTCCTGCGATCTACTGCGCCAGCCCCTTTGAGTTCCAGGGACGCAGAGTTCATGATCTGGCACCACGAGACTTCAACTGCATCAGTGCAGGTGGCACCTTCATCCTTGTCTTATTGCAAAAGGGGTCAGTGTGGGGGGAAAAAAAGACTTCTGAACTCTGTCGGTTGTTTCTCTGCTTGTAGATTTTGCTGTTTATGAAACCTTCCCCTTCCATTCTGTATCGGCGGAGTCCTATGAGTTCAATGGAGATCAGTTTGTGGCTTTTGCTCAGCCTGATTCCGGGTTCTGCACCTTGTACATATGGGATCATGTGGAGATGCTCTTCAGGAAGTTTCATAATATCACATGTAAGCACTCAGCTACCTAAAAACTTCACCGCACAATACTAAAATAACATGCCATAATTGCCTTTTTGTTCTTTCTGTTTGTCCTGCAGCTCGTTCTGCTGTGTACTGCAAACCGGTGGTGATAAACAACACTCTTTACATGGTTGTGGCTCAGCTGTTTGGCGGATCTCATATCTACAAGTGAGACTTTAACTTTACATTTGAGTTCTCCGCTGGTAGAATGTAGCTAAGTTTCCTCAAATGATGAGGTTTAATAAATTTACTTGC
The DNA here is from genome assembly GCA_037367365.1 of Apogon talboti. Classification (NCBI taxonomy): domain Eukaryota; kingdom Metazoa; phylum Chordata; class Actinopteri; order Kurtiformes; family Apogonidae; genus Apogon; species Apogon talboti. Next base: position 15,886 of record JAPQRQ010037363.1, on the reverse strand, counting down.
ATGTTTCCCTTTCATTCTGCTTTATACTACAACTCCACTACATCTCAGACACAAAATCTTTTAATGTTATTTTATTTATAATTTTCCTCCTGTCCTGTCCAGTGAAAACCACATATCTCCAAATGTGTTTTTGTTGTATTTTTGGGATAAAACTTGAGGCTTAAGGGTGTCTTTATGGTTGAACCTCCTAAGACCCAGGAGCCCCACAGGTTTTTGAGATTTGGCTTTTTTAAATTAAATAATTGCTTAAACATCATAATGCAGCAGTTTTTTCAGATGGATTCTTAAAAATTTCTATGGAATGTCATTTGCGGTGGACAGTTGTTTCTTTTTTTTGTTTTTTTTGTATAAAGCTGTGAATTTCTTGTCCTCATATGTGGACAGTGGGTCCTAGGAGGTTAATGTATGGTTTATGTCCTCTACTTCTAAAGATTAAAAAACAAAACAAAAAACAAAACTTTAAAGAGATTCTATGTATTTCTAATATTCTTCACTCTCAACAGCACTTAGGACTACCAAAACCACAAACAAATCAATGCAATATATCCACAGACTCTATCACTCACTGAATATAGTATAAAGCTCATTGTTTACACACATTTTAATTATGGAATCATCCATTTTTTTTCTTCACACTAGCACTCATAGCCAGTTACTTTGACAGTCACCATGTCTTATAATCTTCATGTCTAGTGTCATCTGATAGTTTACATTATAGCTCTTTTTAGACAGAAAACGGCCACAGTAAAACCACAAACCACCTCCGTTTTCTGTACGGTTTGTGTTGTCAATAGCTGCACTAAAGATCTGTGTGGAATAATCTAAACAAGGTCAGAAGTGTCACAGTTTTGTCTGACCCCTGGATCAACAAACAGAGAAACTTAGAAAAGATAATAACACCACATAATAACTTTATACCTTAATAAGCCTCGTAATCAAACTCACCCATGTACAAGAAACACTGTGATTTCAGCATCAAAACCCTTTCTGATGTTTTGGTTAAAGACGCTGTGGTGTTAGTTTTCCTCATCGTGGAAGACAGACCAAGTGACTCACTACTCCCTCTAGTGGTCACATTAATGCCCTGGTTCCATTGGTGTGAATTCAATACAATCCAATACAGTGACGACTTAAGCCTAATTTCAGATCTTTTTTTCCCTAAACTCTCTAACGATAATTTAAGGTCATTTTTAAAGAAATATTTTCAGTAGAAACACTACATATAGCCCCTTTAATACAGAAGTTTTAATAGCAGTAGTAATCCACTGACAGGCACCATTTTACCTGACAAAAGCGATGTTTTCCTTCCACACTTGAAGTACATTTTGTTTAGAATACTTCTACTCATGTACAGGACATGAATACTTCTTCTACCACTAATCAGGCTTTTTGTGATTTCAGATGGGAAGAAGACCCTCAACGCTTTGTAAAGATCCAAGACATTGACACCACTCGTGTGAGGAAGCCCAACTTTGTGGAGACCTTCCAGCTGGATGGAGAGTGGTACTTTGTGGTAGCCGACAGTTCCAAGGCTGGCTCCACCAGTATCTACCGTTGGAACAGCAATGGTTTCTACTCACACCAATCCCTCCATCCCTGGCACCGGGATACCCATGTGGAGTTTCTGGATGTTGGGGGGAAGCCTCACCTCATCCTGTCCAGTGCCTCACAACCCCCGGTGGTTTACCAGTGGAACCGAAACCAGAAGCAGTTCGCGTTCCACTCCCTAATCACAGAGTTAGCCGACGTGCAGATGGTAAAGCACTTCTGGGTGAGAAGAGTTCTGTACCTGTGCCTGACACGCTTCATTGGTGACTCCAAGATTCTCCGCTGGGAAGGGCAGCGTTTTGTGGAGATCCAGACTCTTCCCTCTCGGGGCTCAATGGCCGTGTATCCTTTCACAGTTGGCCTCCGCCAGTACCTCATCCTAGGAAGTGATTTCTCCTTCTCCAGAGTATATTTGTGGGATGACCTCACACAGCGCTTTAAGCCATTCCAGGAGCTCAACATGAGAGCTCCGCGGGCATTCAGCTTAGTATCTGTCGACAACAAGGACATTCTGCTGGCTGCCAGCTTCAAAGGTAACACCCTGGCTTACCAGCACCTGGTGGTGGATCTCAGTGCCAAGTAGACATGTTACTGTCAAAGAGAAGAGAGGTGTGTCTGAGCATACAGTATATGAACATGTGCCAAATAAATGAAAAACTGCGAAATGTTGAAGCCATGTAACTAAAGGTTTGCTATTTTATCTGACATTTTAAGCGAGGCAAAGAATTAAATGAATGTTTGATCTATTTTTATGCACTATCCTTTAACATGTGAAGTAAATCTTTTAACACAGTATCAGTAACATGCCAGTGTAAGTGCCATGTCACTGCAGCATCTCCGCTTCCTTCCATCCTTATACATTGTTTTTGGAGATTATGATGTTGTATTCTGTACCTAACTAATGTGAAAATGATGTGCATGTACATCTACTGGATTATTAACGAATAAGACTGAATGCTATGGAGGTTTTCCTAAATTTCATGTATCTGTGAAGATTTTTGCATGAAATTGTGAAAATGATTTGAACTGTGTAAAACAAGCAATACGTATCACTGCAATACCTTACATCCATGATTATGTTTTTGTTGATATATGGTGCCTGTTTTGGATATGAAGTTTGTTCTCAAATGATGAAATAATGAATTTAAGAACCAGCCTGTCACCCGACACTTCCCTAGAAAATGTAAAATCACTTAATTGCTGTTAATTTTTTTCACATTCTATTTTTAATATATACAGCCTACATATTTAATACCCAAGTCTAAAACTTGGACATACAAGGATATTTTGGTGGTAAAAAGAATTGATTACAAAACCTGAGACAAAATCAGACATGCTATTTATGGTTATAAGAGAGTTTAATGCTATTTTATGTTTTTTTTATGTAAAGTCATACACTGTGTTTAATGTTTTGCTGTGTATATTTGCACCCGGGTAAGCAGGAAGCATATAATTAAATCCTGCTTTTGGCCCCTAAAAGGCCTGTGTTGTCAGTCGCTCCATGATATCCAAAAAGAAGACTTTTACAATAATTTTAGAGGCTCTTGTAAACTGCAGCAGGTTATAAGAACATCCGAAATTACTGCCAGTCATGTTATGAATTTGATACACTCTAGTCTTTGTAGTTAAAGCTGAGTGTTGGCGTTTGAGGCTGTGGAGCTTTTGTCATAGTGGAAGAATGAAATCCCATCATTTATAAATGGAAAAAAAAGTTTCAAGTGAACAACATATAGAACATGTTTGTTGATTTAAGAATGCATGGATCTTCAAATAAAACTGAAACTCATTGGTGGAAAAATCATTTACATTTACATTTACTTCAGTGTTGCAGCATGTTTCATCTTCTGAATTTTTATTGTATATGGCTGTTTTTTTACTCAATATCACTTTTATCAATGGTCTACAACTTTGTTTAAAAAAATAAAATATCTGCCTTTGAGATTAAAAGTGCAAAATCTTACATACTTCAATAAATCAGAAAGCAAATGACAAAAGTGCTGGTTAGCTGATGTTTTCAGCGTATATGATATAGTGTTACACATTGGTTTGTGTACATTTATACAATAGATTTATAAATCTTCCACTAGAAAGAACCTGAATAATTAATGTATTGTAATGTGCAGACAATGTTATGAAGTAGATCTGGTATCTCTGAGACAAACATTCTTTTTGAGTAAAACCCATTCTCTCATTAATTTTCAGTATTTCACATTTTAACTCAAGACTGTTTCTTGGAAACTACAGCAAATCAGCATTTTGACTTAACTTTTCTTTATTAGTGACCCAAACTTGGTAAAGATTCACCACTTTAGGCATTTTACTTGTAGACCAGTGTATTTTACTTTTTTTCTTAACTTCATATTCTACCTAAAATATAAGACATGCATGATGACCAAAACACGATGCATCCATATGGATTAAATAACCCAGACTGACTTTATGTAAAGTAGTACATTCTTTGTCTAGACATACTAGAATAAAATTCTGCAAAATATAAGTTTATGCTACAATAGCGTTAGACGCTTTTAAGGTGCAATGAAGCTGGCTGTTTTTCTACTCAAACTCAGTAAAATTGTATTTGGATTGTGTCTTGCTATTTTCACCTCCGTTATTGATGGAACGGTGCTGGAACGTACGCATGTAATGTATATGCGCATAATAGGTGCAAACATGGTCACTATAAGCAATGTTTTTGGTGCATTTGCTTTGGTTACCGGCGTGTCTGTAACGGTGGAGTTAACGTCTGATGACATTTGATCAGTTAGCCCCGTCTCTCCGCTCCGCTCCGAACATCAAAACACGCGCCAATGTGTTTTGTTGATATGTGATATGCCAACGTTAACTAGCTCATGTTAGCCACATTTTAATGCATCATGGTGAAATGAGGGTTTGCTCTTTAAAGGTGGCAATGACACGTAGTCCACATCTTAGAATTTTTCTTCAACAGAGGATGTTTTAGTGCTATTTATTGCTAGCGTTAAGCAGTGTGATTTATTTCAGATGAGAGTGTGAGCTGCTGGTAGATGTTAGCTAACTGCCTGGACTAGCTAAGCTAACTGCCAGAACTGCCTCCTGCTTGGCACAGCGACTCGAAAAACAGGTCCAGTTTAGAGTTTAGAGTTTTACAAATGTCTTATTCCACTAAAATGACCCCACCACCTGAGTGGGATGACGACGAGCGGATGAATTTTCTGTTCTCGGACTTCAAGGAGAACCGAGATGTCAACACGACAGACTGGGACAGTAAGATGGACTTCTGGAGCGGTCTGATCCTTCAGACCTGCAGGGACCGAGGCTCTGTGTGTGTCAACCTGCAGGATCTGAACAAAACCTTCAGGAGGAAAGAGAAGTCACCTCTGGGCCTGGGGACTGTCATCCAGTCCATGGCCAGGTACGTGTCTGCTCTGTTTTCTCTGTGTTGTCCGAGTCAGTGTTTGTGATATAATGTCACTTGTACCAGATGTGGGAAGATCCAGAGGGAGTCAGAATTTGCTGCCAATGTGGACTGTGGCTGGTTGTCCTGGGGTGTTGGGATGCTGCTGGTAAAGCCACTAAAATGGACCTTCTCCACTCTTCTGGGTAGCAGCCGTGTGCCTTTGGGGGAGTCATTCGTTGTTATTGAACTGGTTAAGGTTTGTGAAACATTACCACTACCCTATGTGTTTCTACGTTTGAGATATCTATGTTATGATTCCACCTAGTTTAAAGTATGGATTTTACTAGAGTGGTGAATTAACATCCACAGTAACAGTTGCTAGTATAAATTGTATTGTACAATACTTTTAACTTTATTTCTTTTCTTTTCCTTTCCATTATTTCAGTTTATTTTTTTAATACAATAATGTACTCTGACCTCTACGGATCTGCTATTAATAACTCCCATTACAGATACCTACTGTCATCATCTTTGTTACTAGTCATACTTTTAAGGTTAGATTATGTATCTTATGTATCCCTCAGCAGATATCCACTATACTACATGGTATAGTGGATCTGTTATTGCATAAATCTAATTGTACATATGTGAAGTAGCATTTTATTAGTCACAGTAGGTTTCAGATATTCCAAATTTTATTGTGGATATCTAGATATTAAATTGATGTATTTTATAAACTCATTCATACTAGATTAATATTAAGGTATTTAGATAAATAAAGATAAGCTGCCTTGTGCAAAGTTATTGTATGTTTCCCCAGGAGAAAGCAGCACAGTTACTTGGGGCATATCGAAGCAGTGAATTTGCAAGCCGCTCCATCCTGTCATTTCAAGAACTCCGTGGCCTCTCCTCGGGTGTGTGTGTTGATGAGAGCACCATGTGCGTGGCGCTGCTGCAGCTGCAGAGGGACAAACAAGTTATGGTTTCATTACACGAAGGCGAAAAGGTAAATCAACTAGAATAGTTTTCCAGAGTTTCATTCAAGTCAGTCGAAGCTTTTTAGACCAGTATTCAGGATAAAACTTTGTCAGAGTTGTACATTTTTTGAGTTGCCATGTTTAATCTATTTTTATATGTCCCCTTCTCAGATTGTTAAATTTTGTCAGATGGGGCAGGATCATGTGTCTCCAGTCAATGATGTGGACATTGGCATCTATCAGCTGCAGTGCAGTGAGAAGCTGCTTGGAGAGAGAGTGGAAAAACTGAGTCTTGAGGCTGACAAGTACATCAACTTGATTATTTAGTTCATAATGAAAATGAGTTAAATGAACTTCATGATGTAATGTTTGTTTTTCGGATTGCATTGTCCCTGTAGTGAAATTTACAGAATGAAGTGTTCCATTCAACAGTCTGTATTATTCACACCATATTATGATTATTCAGGCATTGAATAATCATAATATGTAGATTTATATGTAATAAGTGCTTTGCTTTATCTCTGTGCAGATGCAAAGAGGAAGCGAGGGTTCTTCTTCGAGAAGGGAAGAAATCTCAGGTTACTGCTAAGTCTAAGTGTTGACTTCCATTTTATCACAAGCACCTGCATATTCCACAGCAGTTTGTTCATTCGCTTATACTCACTTTTTATTTCACAGGCGTTGAGATGTTTGAGAGGCCGTAAGAGGGTTGAAAAGAGGGCAGACAACTTGTTTGCCAAACTGGAGTCTATCAGAGGAATCCTGGACCGAATAGCTCAGTCGCAGACTGATAAGATGGTAAGAAAGTGACTAAGCTTCCACAGTGTGACATGATAATATACTGTATATTTATATATTATAATGTTTTAGATTTTGTTAAATGTTTTTTTTTTTAATAATCCCTGAAGATGGGACAACAGTGATCAGGATCTGTCTGTCATCATTCTGTTTCCAAACAATAACTGGAAAAAGATTTTAGATTTTTCCACCAAACCTGCAATTTATCAGTTATACTTTGGAATGGTTCTTTTTTGATGTAAAACCATGTGAACCATATGGCGGCGCTAGAATAAACTCAGTTCTTTTCATTCCAGAGTATAACTGCAAAACCATTCAGTATTTTTCTACTAAACTTGTGATAATTTATCAGTTCTGTCATGGTGTGGGTTTGTTTTCTCTTCTGTTTGTTGTCCATCCTTCCTGTGTATATAAATACGTAGATCGTTGACTGATTCAATGCCATTGTCAGATACTAATTCAAAATGACCTCAGAAATTGCGTTTAGTCTTATTCAATTTGCACAAAATGTGCCATATTGCAGTATGCATCATTATGTGGATATGAAACTGTCTTCATTGGACATAAGATTTTGTTCCTAACACATACTCTGAGCTTCATCTCCTCTGTGTGTAACCATGGTTGCTGTCAGTGGTCTGCGTGTATGTAATGAATGTATTGTATCGTCTGCAGGTTATGCAAGCCTATCAGGCTGGTGTGGCTGCTCTGCGGCTCTCTCTCAAGGATGTGACCGTGGAACGTGCTGAGAGTCTTGTGGATCAAATCCAGGAGGTGGATAGTTATTTTACAACATTCTGAGCATTCTGATTGGCATTATTTTATGTGAATCGTAGACTAAAAGTGTTTCTCCCCATCATTTTCCAGTTGTGTGACACTCAAGATGAGGTGAACCAGACACTTTCCAGTGGTGTAACTAGTGCAGGTATGTTATTTTCCAGTGTTGTATCTTGAATATTTTGTTCTTTTGTGTATCATGAAGTTCTACATTTATTTCACACTGTTGCAGATGAAGACATGGATGAGCTGGAGGAAGAGCTTAAATCTTTGTTGGAGGAGTCACAGACTGATATCAGTTCAGGTTTACCTGAAGTTCCATCAAAGCCACTTCGCCCCTTTGGAGAGCAGAGCCTTCTGGGTAATGACCTGCTCAGCTCTCTGCCCGCTGTGCCTCAAAGCAACATGAACATCACCACAGAGCAGCTGGAGCAGGAACTGAACCAGTTAACCCTCACTGATCCAGGTTTGTTGACTGCTTCCACCATTATTTATGTGTACATGGATGTAATTGTAAATAAAGTTTAATATATAGTCACTTCTGTTTCTAGGCCTTCAACGTAAGAAAATAACTTCGCCAGCCAAAAGGTTAGAGCCTGCACAGTGATTGCCCAAATAAAACATGGATCAAAGGTCTGCATCAACATATCAGCACAAACTGTCTCTTACAATTCTGAAAGCCATTTTCAGGAAATAAAGTCTAAGTAAACAATATAAACATGAACTGCAGAGTTGAAACATGCATAAAAACATACTAGAAAGTAGTAATTTAGAAATTGCTCAACTGTTATTGGGGTGTTTGAAAACTCAGTGTTCAGATAATAAAAACAAGGCACTTTTCTTCAGTAGATTAAATATGATTGTGCTTTTATTGTGGAGGCATGCCAAAAAGCATTTTTATTTTTTCATACTTTCATGCTTTCCTTAAAGCTTTGAGACACAGCGGTGAATAAATGGAAAGAGGGTATTTTAACTCTTTAAAATATGCTCCTTGGTATGCCATCACAAGGAATGCTTTTACTTCGTGGTAACTAAGAGGACGGACAGAACGGCTGTGTTTATCTCTTATAGTCTGTTTGTTGACGTTTGTAATGTCATTTGTTGTGAGTCCAGTAAAGTGTAATAAGTGGCCTTCTAAAGTGTAAATACAAAGTTAAAGGAAACAGAATATTATGCCAAATGATTTATTACAACCACTATAATAAGTCTCACTGGACCTTACCTGTGTGGACTGAGAAGTCTACCTGAAGTGAGTTTAACCAAATGTTTCTCAAAATAAAATTTATTTTAATCATTTGTATGTTGTGGCATTTTCCTCCGAGATTACTCAGTGTAGTGGGGATGAAGCTGAGGAGCAGCTGCTTTCTTTCCTTATTCACTTGCAATATTTATATATATTGGTAATAATATATATCCAATATATATACAATATATACATATGTGTATGCTGTTAAATAAAGTGAACTAATTACATGTGTTTTGGAACATATTTGATAGAAATTACTCCCCACCCCAAACTACTACTGGGAACTACAAGTAAACACCTGCTTCTAGTTAAAATTTAGGATATTGTATATTTACTTGTAGGTTCAGGCCCAATTTTTTATGCAGAAGGAAAAAACTGGCTATACAAAAATGTTTTACTATGCAAAGATCCAAATTTGTAAAAAAAGTCTGCTGAGTTGTGAAGTAGCTCATGTGCAACTTTGATAGACTAATCTGGAAGACAAGAATCAAAACAGCATTCTAAATATATTTGTTGATCTGATCACTTACATCTTCACTAAACTTGTAGTTTTGATATTGAATTAAAATAACCACTAAAAGTGCATCCAGTTCTTGTTTTCCCCATTTAACTTGACTTTTTCTACTCATTTATCTTTTTTGAGGCATCTCCTTGAGTGTTTTCATGGTATGCAGTTGGAGGGGGACACCTAGTGGCTCCTTGCTTGAACTACATACACAGGTTTATGATCGAATCATGTCTCCAAACCATCCTTTGAACAAACAATCCTTAATGTAGAACTTATTTAATACAGTTTTTAAAAAACTGATTAGTTCACAAACTGAAGCTGTTACACATGTTCACCCATTTGTTTCTATAAGAACAAAGTCACCAAATCAAAAGGCATTGCTTTATTGTATTGATTTATATACTTGAAGGAACAGTGATGTTTCTGTGAAAAGCAGGTTATTTAGTGGTTATAATTACCATGTCAGTGGGGTAATGTTTACTTTCAACATTTGAAGTGTTCTTCCATCTTCTATATTAAACAATAAATTAAAAAATCATTACAAATGTACAGGCTTTATAAAGTACAGTTAATAATATCACAAAGTCCTATTACAGTGTTTCAAAAATGCCCTGGTATCACAAATACCTTCTGTCAATATTGTTTAAGTCAAATCTCAATTCTCTCAATGGTCATGACGTTCTGAAACACACACACACACTCTCTTACACACGTGCACATTTGCATCCTCTTACCATCAGTTCCTACTGCATTAAACAACCAACAAATTCCAATTGCACATTAGGCGGCTTATGCCTTTAACATATTTATACTGATATCACAAAAAAGAAAGTCATTTGGGGAATAGTAGTTTAATCATTTCAATTCTATCCTAAGCAGCTGCAGACATCTTGATATATGGTTAGTTTATACCTAGTTCATTGAGATGCCCAGACTGAGAAGATGGAGCAGACAAAGATATGTAGAGTTAACTATTAGCCTTAACTATGCTACACCGTTTGTGCATGGTTGAGCCGACTGAGTAGGCACTGATGCAGATATTTGGCTGAGAATTTGTTTTATGCACCACATTGGACAGAATGAAGTGAAAGCCGAAGCAAAAAGTCAAGATGTGTATGATACAAGATCTCAGTGGGTGGTAAATTAGAAACATTTGGCATGCTTTTGAGTAGTCATTTTCTACTGTACATTAAGAAAAACAAAAGTCTTTGAAGTATACCATAAACAAAATGATATGGATTTTTTTTTATATATCATTGCAGTGTTGTGTAAAAAGCAGGCTACACAGTGGGTCAGGCTTCTTCCTGCTGTTGCAGTTAAATGTACGTGTTTAGGTATACAGTAGATGTGTGCATTTATGTGCATGTTAGCGTTGCAGTTTTAAACTGTCCTGTCAACTCCTGAGCGCTTCCGCACAACCTTCTCCTCGTTGACCTGGTCCACTGCCAGCGTCTCCAATTCTGCTTGCGGTGGGGCGAGTGGAGGGGTACCGTGGGGGATGCGGTGTGCCACGCCCACATGAGCCCTGTGCTGACGGTCCCGGGCGGGGCTGTGTCGAGGGCTGGCTGTTGCACCGAGGGGAGAAACAGGGGGGCGCTCGGACGCAATGGGAGGGATGACAGCAGGACGTTCACGCACCAACTGAGGTTCCGGAGACTCTCTCCCAGCCTGCAGGAAAGGGGTGGGGTCAGGCATGGCGTCCACTGTTTCGCGCAGAACCACCCGCCTGCCGTCTGGGCCCAGCCGGTACACCTCCGTCAACTCTGGGTGAAGAGGCTGGGAGAGGCTCTTCTTCATGCGGCGCCGTGGGGTTTCAGGCTGCCGGTCTTTGGGCGGCGGGGGCGTGGGCTTATATGAGGTGACTGGGCTGACGTTGGGGCTGGCCTCAGAGGAACTGCCGGCCAGCAGCTTCTTCTTAGTTGCGTGAAGTTGTGAGGTAAGGTATGCGATGGTACTTGCTCTCTGCTCCAGTTCACCTGACAGAACAGCCAACTTGTGGCTCTTCATCTTGAGCTCTTCCAGGTATTTCTTTTCCCGCTCTTTTATCGTGTTTTCCAGGACAGATATCATGGCGTTCTTTTGCTCCAGGTCCCTGAGCAGTTCTGTATTCTCCTCTTCTTTCTTCTTTAACTGGGCCTCCAACTCCTCACATCTTCTTTGCAGCTCTCTGCAACGGATCTCTCCACTGTCTGCAGACACATGATATATAGTGCATGCATATTGAAAAAAACATCAACCCTAAGATATGAATAATACATACACGTGCATTTTAAGTATGGCCAGACACACACACCCAGGCCATACCAATCATTAGTACATTATGCACAGGCACTGACTGGACAGTCTGTCAGCTGAGAGACAATCTGGTCCTATAGAGACTCATCTGCAGCGGGCTCCTGTCTCATATTACAGTGATGGTAGACAGCAAGGGCACTGCTCTCCCATGACCTTCATCACTGTTAGCTTAATGCTACCCTGTCCGTGCTTTAACCCACTCAGTAACTATCCATACAATTATCACAGAACATCTACAAAAAAAGCTTTAGAACCAATGTTTGTGTATAAGGTAATGTTAGCTGAATGAAAGTTTTCACTGATCTACTATAAACTGCCTTGTAAAAAATGATGATGATGACTCTTGCTGAAGTTTCTGGCATGTGGGAGGTGTGTGTTTTAGATTTTAACCCCAGTTAGAACAGCTGAGCCCTGCTGCACTAAGCAGGTTGTGCATTAGTGCTGTGACAGATAATCTCATTTCCTGCACTCCAATCTCTGAGATGTCCCACACTAACATGATAGTGTCTCTGAGTGGAGGCCCTAACAGTACTGCTCAGATCTCAAACAGACCACCGCATACTGTGAACTCATGCTTCCTGTTTTCTGTTACTTACATCTGTGCGGTCATTAAAACCCTGTAAATACATTAAAATAAGAGTTGTGTGCATCTCTGACTGCACTGTTCTGTGCATTAAACCCTTATAGACACAATATACAGACAGTGGACAGAGGTCTGGTTCTATATTATGGTAACATGGGGGAGGGGAAGCTGGCAATGTGTGGTGGGAACACTAATGAACAGCAGGGAGTTCCACAATGCAATGTTTAATGGGTGGGACTTTGTTACCAGGAGACAGTCGGAGCCCTCTACTCTCATTCCTGTCCACTGAAAAAACCTGCTTTTCTGCACCCAACAGATTTATGGTGTTATCTTGCTGTGGTCTTTACCTGAATTTAAACCACTACCTTAAAAGTAAAGTTTTAAGTTCTTACCATAATGAAATATTCACCTTTTTATTGGCATTTTCATGATGATACAGATCAGTGTGAATCAGTTCAAGTACTTTCATAGATACAATCTGGCTTTTTCTGAATGCATTTATTTAAAGAGCTATTAAACAATAACGGTAATGTTCAACATTTAATATTAAATTAGATTTAATTAATAATCAAAATATTACCAAAATTGTGCTCAAATACAAGATGATTCTAAACTTACAGATTCACTGATTGTAAAAATAACTCTGATACCAGTGTAATTACTGATTTTTATTTATTTTTTTAGTTTTCATTTATACCTACTTTTAGGCCACAGAAACAAATTATTATGTAAATTATTAAAATTAAGTTTATGAGGGTTTAAGGTCTTCAGCACACTATGAAACATCTGCCAGTGCCATGCAGGTAATGTTTATTTGCTGATGGCTAGTGTCGGTCCTTAAGTTCAATGCTGATATTCTGTGCTTCCCTACTGACAATCATTCATGTTTAATCCTGGAATGTTTTTGAAATAGCACTAGACTCATGATTCCATGGTAACTGCAGAGATACTAACTGTTATGAAAGTCTTTTTAATGTGAGATGCTACAGGTGAATAGGGTAAAATTTTATAATAATAGATATGACCATGAAACTTCCTCAGTTGATTACTAACACAAGTATGAAAAAAAAATGTATTACAAGTTTTTGAAGTTTGTATGTTTAATTATGCAAATTAGGCAGTATCTCATTAACTATGCCTGATTTTGCATATATTTTCAGTAGATAGATCTGGACATATGATAAAGCCAGATGCAAAATTCTAAAAAAAAATTCAGAGGGATTTCAGGATATCTGCTTTCATTACCTAGGAAATCAAAATATACTGTCCATAGCCTTTAAAAAAAAATCAATTTTTGCCATATTTTTTTGAATAAATGTCACATAAATCTGGCCAGGAATGATTTATTACAAATCCCTCTGTAAATATCTTCAGAATACTGCTAAGTGTATAACTGGAAAGTTTGGTGTACATAGGTGGTACATTGGCTGAGATGTTTAACTGGAGAATGACAAAAAAACTCATTTTGAGGAAATGGCATTTAAAGATTTAATTAGGGGAATTTAATACATTTCTACTGGAAACAATTGCTCAAAAACAGAATAAATGCTCAGGCCCTTAATAATAATAATAGAGTATTTCAAGCTCATGAAAACTGATTATTTAATAACATGGCAGACATATAAGGCCTACAACTGCAGTAACTCAGTGAATTAAAATGGGTGTATCATGCACAAAGTTGCTGATAAAACCCATGCTAGCCAGCTGTATGGACACAGACCAAGACCAACAGTAGATGTCACAGCTTTCTACAGTCTAATCTCCAGCACCATATGTAGGTCCCTCTGACATGTCTTGGTGGGGCCTTTTCAGTTTTGTGGCTGTGCTCACAACTTTTCGTTTGCGTTTTGAACTTGTGGACTGAATGGCGTTTGCTTCGGATTCCCTGAGCTGGTCTGGCTCCTTGATGGTGTTCACTGTAATAAGTATGCTCTCCAGCCATAACTTTGTCGTCACATTAAGCATAGCTGAGACACCCTCATTAAAAGAGGAGATGGCCATGCTTGCCGCTGCCTCGACCCTGTTCTTGCTTACAAAAACAGTTTTCGGGCAGCGGGCCCATATGACAGAACTGAGGCACTCATTTGCATTTTGTGTGCCACCATGCTGCTGCATTCTTTGCAGCAAGCTGTTGCTTGACATGCGGTGATAGATGGGGAGAAGTTTCTGGCCCACCTCGCGGGATAAGTAATTTGCAGCATGTCGTGCGTGGCTTTCGGGGGTCTCACCTTTGTCTTCTGCCCTCCGATACCAACACCAAGATGGATTGCACCTAGTATGCAATGGTGTTTCGTCTGTTGACATGCAGTGGAGAAGACCTGCCCATATCTCTGATTTCATTGTATCCACTGACCCCTGGTTATTCAAAATTGCCCCCTTGTAATAATTTTGCAGTGTTTTGCATTTGTTTGCGGTCAGTTTCCCCAAGCCCTTGTCTTCCAATTTGCGCTCAGTACAAAATTTTCTGAGTGCTGTGCCCATTCTCTTGTGAGCATGGTTTATACACTCCAGCTTTACAATCTCATGCCCAGGGTATGGGTTCAGTGACAGTACTTCCTTAAAAGCAGAGCTATCCCCATCTGAGAGCATCTCAGTGTACCGAAGCTGGTGGTGACTGACTGATCTGGCCCACATCCTCTTTGCTGCCTCCTGCTCCATTGCCTTACTAGACCCTGTGAAATTCTTGGCACAGTCAGTGTGCGTCTCCCTCCAGCTGTCAAATTCCTCCACAGTAATCTTCCCCTCATTCTTGGAACCTTGCTTTAGGACACAAGCATGACAGTAGGAGGATAAGACCTCAAAGTCAATGACCAGTCCTGTAAGAATGTCTATGCAAACACCAATGCCATAATGGGAAGTGATGCCTCTTTTTTGCCAGGTGCCATCAAAACAGACACCGATGTTAATTACAGCATCAGCATCCTCCCTCAGCAACTGTGCCAACTCTGGATCAACATCTGCATAGGTCTGTCTGATCTGCTCCCTGGTCTTGTGCTGTGACTTCAGTCCTCTCTCAATTTCTGGAACTACAATAAAAATGCATGTTATGTCAAAAACTGTTCCTTTTTTGTTGAGTTTATTGATACAGTACATTTATTTTCATTTGAGTGGCCAAACCTAATTGCTACAATGAATGAGATGCCATTTTATTCTACTGTTATGAATCCATCCTTGTTCCATCAATGAAAATAAGTTATATATATATAGCTGTGGATTAATTTTGATTAATCACAATTAAATATCATTCATTTTTAATCTATATTAATCACATTTCATTTTGTATGAACAAACAGACTCAAGAAAGAAGGGAATATATATGCACTTCACGTGTTTGCCGCAAGGTGGGTGACCCGTTAGCTGAAGTGCTAGCAGAATACCTGACTAACATATGCTTCAGGTTAATGTGGTATTTTAAGCTGGAAGTGCTTCGGTGAAAAGAAAACTCCTTCCTGCAGGGTGTGCATAATAGTTTACGTTTGTTGACTGTTCTGTCTTGGAGGTTTTTTTATACTCAAATTTCCCATCGGGAGGGTCAACGTGCTGTTGAGCATCTTCCATTTTTATCGGTTGGTTCTGCTGCCTGTCACTACCGGATCAACTGCACATTTGTGCATGCGCAACGGTAACTCTACTTGGACAAACTGCATGAAATGCAGTGACAGAGACTTTCAGAGTCATTCTACGCTGCAGATGGGTAGAATTTAACTGCGTTAAAATTTTTAATCAGATTAATCATGATGATGGATTAATCCGTGTTAACGCGTTAATGTTGACAGCCCTA
>JAPQRQ010037342.1:0-30897 GCA_037367365.1 Apogon talboti | reverse complement strand
GGTTAGCATCTTCCTCTGCCTTTTGGGTGCGACCGCAGGTGCCTTTGTCGGTGCAGAACGTTTCGTCGACATTGTGAAAACTTGCAAACATAGAGCACTTAACAGTCACACTGCTAGCGATCGAACATTTATGTAAATTTGGCAAGCCGAACTCATTCTGTACTGTACAGCAGGAGATACGGCACGGAGGAGATTGATTGACAATGGTCTACAGTCCCTTAGCCAATCAGGATGCAGAACACAATTTGCGGGTTCTCCCTTAGCCAATCAGGACGCAGAACACAATGCATGTTCATACGCTGTATAAAAAAAAAAAAAAAGCATGCAAAATTGCTAAAAAAACAATCCACGAGGCCGCGAAAGGTGAACCGCGTTATAGTGAGGGACAACTGTACACAAGTTACAGCAGTAGACAAACAAAGGACACTATGTAATGGGCAAATCCCATTTTATGATACTAGATATGTTCTATTGTGGATGGATGGATGGATGGATGGACGGACATATGGATATTTTTCTCTTCTTGTTGTCGTTATTATTATCATTTTTACTATTGTTTTCATATTTACAGAGCTTTAAACTGATCACAAAATACTGAAAAAACTGAGCAAATTGCAATTGAGATTTTGAGTGGATTCTCTACCTTCTTCTATGTTGCTACCAGAACAGATGGGATGGACGTTCCACAGAGTCTGCATGAAGGAAGCATCCACCTGGATGTTGCCATTTGAGATGGATAAATGCTGTGGAACAGAAAAAAAGGAACGTTCATTTACTTATATGTAGTATTCTCCACCAGTAACAGAACCTGGGTTCCACTGTAAATCAGTGAGGTAGGAGCAGTTGAACTCAGGGTTCCTTTACAACTCAGAACTCAAATGTCCAGACTTCTTGGTAGATTTTTCAAAGTATATTTGACTACATTTCCATCTAATACATGCTACGTTCTATGTGTGACAATATGTTCTCAAATTATGTATTTACAAATTTACAAATGTAATGCTCATACAAATAAATTCATCCAAAGCCCTGGATAATATTCCAGATGTACAGGCTACTGTCTACTGTGTAGGAGTGTTCTCTTTAAAGTGGTAAACATTTGACTGTTCTGGGAATGACACTCAGCTTTTACTATCTGTTACGTTCTTTTGCTATATTTTCAAAATGTACGAAGAGAAACAAAGAATTGAGGTAACACAGATATTTCTCCATGCTCTTTTCTTTTTTCATTACTTATCCAGACCTGTAAATCAAACACTTCAATCTTAAAATCTAGTTTAAGATTAGTAGTTGTTGGAATCCTGCAAACTGGATTTCAAGACCCTTCAGAAGAACTCTATATATAACATTTGTGTTAAACTCTACACCAGGGGTGTCAAACTCATTTGAGTTCAGGGGCCACATTCAGCACAATATGATCTCAACTGAGCTGGACCAGTAGAAATGATAATTGTGAAAAAAGTTACATTAACAAATTACATTATAAAAAGTTTCCTTAAAAATCAAAATAACATGAACAACCTGAAATTTCTCAAGAAAAATAAGTGCAGTTTTAACAACATTACATGCAATTTATCATTTACACTCATGAGACAGATCACAAAGCTGTGCTCTACACAGTAAGCTGAACTCGGGTACACTTTGGTGATGATGACCAACAAGAAAAGTTTTGTAGAGTTTTAGACAGGGTTTAGCTGAAGTTTAAAGCTGTTTACAACTGCTGATGCAGGAAAACACATCAGTTTATCATCAGGTGTTGAGGGAATCATAAAACTGACTGACAGATGCCTTGAGTCTGTGGGGACTTATACAGATGATTTATAATGCTGTGCAATGACTGTGTGTACACTTGTGTATATTTCCACAGTTTGAGCTGAGTGTGACTCTCTGTCCAACAAACAAATTTTATGACAGCTGTGTCCTGATCATCCTCCGTCCCTAGAGTCCCTGTGCAGCCCTTAGGTGCTGCATGTCCCCACACGACACAGTGTGGGTGACAGAAGGGGACAGGCTACCAGATTGACATTGGTGACTGTAAGGCGACAGTGGTCATCTGGCCATGCCCCTACTGCCATGGGTGGATAAACACAGCCCGGCTGCTGTCGCCAACTCCGCAGATTACAGGGAAGATGTTTCCCAGAGCACAGTACTATGATGCTAAGCTTTGTGAGCAGGAATAGGAATAGTAAAAGAAGTGTGCTGCTATTTAAAAAAATTCAATTCATCAGCACAGAATGGAAATAATCATGATGCAGTGTATGTGAGGGGGGTGATAACAGGAACAGCTCAAATATCATTTAAAATGGTACGCGCAACAGTCTAAAGAAATCTTAACAACATGGGTACCATAATCCTCAAAACCATACATTTCCAGAGCAAATCAAAGCTTGCGTAATGTATTTGTTATCAGTCTTGGTGAAGGAAAAAAAATGTTGCTTTTAGCATTCAGGGGGATTTAAGTTCTCCTACTGGAGAGGGGTCATGGGGAAAGAGCAGTCTATTTTAACAGGATTGGGATAATCTGAAATTTTGTCACATCAGGAGAAACAGAGTTAATGTCCTACTGAGACCTCTACATTGGGTTCACACATACACACAAATTAAAAACAGCTTTAAGGATCAAAATGGATGTGCACTTACAAGATATCGCTCAGAGGACACGCTGACCAGGATGAGGTCATCTCCAATGCGCACCTTCTCTCCTTCAGATCTCTGTTTGGAGGCAGGGTGGATCGTCCACCAACAGGCCTCACCTATAGTGCACATACATTAACCGTTACAACCAATTGAAGTGACTTCTTAGATTCGGCATCTTACAACATAAGTAATAATGCAGGTAATGTGTAATCTTAAAGATAACATGGGGATCACTTCTTGCATATGCTAATACACAACATGTTATTGGTGTACATCCTTTTTTTTGTATAATAGAATAGAATAGAATAGAATAGAATAGAATAGAATAGAATTGTGTGTACAACGAAATTAGTAACAAGCATATAAATATAGTATAAAGTATATGTGTATTCACATACAGTTGATGTCTATTCTATCTGCAGTGCTACTTTGTGACTTATTCTTATCTTATAAAGATGACTAATTATTGTTTCCTGATCTCTGTGTGCAGATTTCTTTCTTTTTTTTTGAGATATCATATGAACCTCAACATGTTACTTATCTGTCATCCTTTTGGATTAATTCAATAAATAGTCCAGGAAAAAAAAATAATAATATTAATGCAAATAAGGAGCGAGTGCAGGTATCTGGATACCACAACAAGAGTATTAAATGTCCTAGAGAGATGTAATCAGCACTGACAAAAGAACCACATTGTATGTCTACAGGGCTCCACAGGGAATATTAACTGAGATGCCGGAAAGACATGCACTGAAATTCACTCATGAACAAATAATCTGCAGAATGGGGAGGGGGGCGGTGGAGGTGCTGGAGGAAGGAGAAAGCAAAGAAAAAGTAATAAGATAGTCAGAGGCATAGATTAGACAGTGGGAGATAGAGGAACAAAGACAGAGCCAGTCAAAGTGACAGGCAGTGAAAAGTGAAGATGTGGATAAAACCAAACAGTACCAGAGGTTTTCGTTTACCTGTTGAATCCTCTTGGAGGCCGACATCAAATGATAGCTTATCTGTCTGCGACCGTGATGTCTTCAAACAGGCCAGGTACTGTGGTCGGCGGACACATTGAGCAACGCCAGACAGAAGTGAGAATTTCATGAAGTGAGACTGATTTTATATCCTCGTGTGTGTGTGTGTGTGTGTGTGTGTGTGTGTGTGCGTGTGTGCGATCTCTTACCATAGAACTGAAGGAGTGGCGCAGGAGGATGGCATGTCCATATAGAAGAGTCTTGTGTCCGCCACTTTGCGCTGCCTGTAGAGACAATTCACGCATACAAAAACACACAGACACGTAATTAGATGTCGGCTTGATCTCCTGACAGAACGGCCCCATTGACTCTATCCATTTCAATCCACACCCAACCTCTGGCACTGAATGTTGACCTCAGCGCACATCTTTTCGCCGACGATGACAGGCATGACCTTAGGACATATCTCTGGGGGGAGGGGGAGGGTCTGTCACCCCATCTCGCCAATGAAGACATGCAATCTGACTTGCCACAGGAGATGGTGTATCTGGCTCCTGTATCCATGCACGAACAGGATACAGGGCCATCCTTTCCAGCACTCCGGCTACAGGAATGTGGGAAGGATGCACAACTACTGTCAGTCTCCAATGCAATGTCAACATTAGCAGGGAATGATTCCAAAGACTAAGATGCAGGAGGGGAACTAATGATATCTCTACTGTTAGAGATGCAAAGGGGATATAAAAACAGCTGTGGTTTGTTGTTGTTGTTGTTGTTTTTGTTTGGCAAGCGACCCACATGTTACTCACCTTCCTTATGGGCCTCTAGGAAGCATTAAGGTAAGAAAGAGTGACATTATTCAGAAAGAACCACTGTTCTCCTGAGCTCTTTTTGCTTGCTTCTGCCTTAACTTAAGTTTTGGATGTTTTGGAATAAATAAAATAACACCTTATATCAAAAATCATTATCAATAACGTGTATGTGAGAAAACAAGTTAACTCACAAGGGTTAACAGAATCCAAACCAAAACTACTGCAGGAAACTAATGATAGGTAGTTAAGATTCATAAGTGGATTCTGTAGTTAACTAGAAAAGATGCCTAATTATTGTCTCAGTGATTAATAAATGCTGGTAGAATTTTTTGAAACTGCATTCTCTTTCATTCTCTTCCAGTATCCCCCCTTTTCTCTGTCTCTCTTTATCCTCCTTCACTGACTGGCTGCTGGGACAATAGCTGGCCTGTGATTTGATGCAGTTGTGCTGTGCAGACTGCAGCACTGGCTTCCAGGCTTCTTCTGTGCTGTTGGCTACTGCTTTATGCTGTCTGAGGTACTGAGCTTTATGCGGTGAGGCACATCCAGCTGCAATCACCACAACCAATAAACCTAAGTCTCCCTGCGGCTTCCTAATTCCATGGCAGGGAACTGCATTATACAGACAGTAAGAAGAGAAAAAAGTAAGGAAGTAAAAAAAAAGAATTTTCTACGCCCGGAAACATATTGCACCAAAAATTCAATATACCTTGAGCATCTCAATTGAGCACAAATGTATTATCCTCAGCTCACTGAGCCATCAAGGAAAAAAACTGTTGGATCAAAGAGGTGTAAGAGGAGAAACAAGCTTCGCTCTGAATTGCTTGGACAGACTTGACCACATGTGACATCCTCTTATCAATTTAGAGGCATGACATTTAATAGGATGCAGCCTCCTGGCGTGTGAGCCCTTACTGCACAGTAGCACTGTATACAGGACACGTATGTATGTGTGTGCTAGTGGTCGCACTGTTGTGGTTTCTCATAACATGGGGGTTGGGAAGTGCAATAAGCTACAACCATGCGAAGAAAAAAATGCGGAGCTGATCCACAGGAACTGAGCAGACGAAAAGAAACATAAACACGCCAGAGGTTCTGAGATGATGTTTTTGACTGATTGAGCTCGTCATTTACCCTTTTGACCAATCAAACCGGTTTGGACGAGCAAGGTCGAATTCACACGGAGTAGTTGCTGGTAGATCCTGAGAGCAATGAGGGTCGGCATTTACACTTGCTGTTAGTATATTGTCTTCGAGACCTACATCGTCTCCTTTGTAACTCAGCACCTTCAGTCTGAAACAGTCTGAACTACCGATTGATGCCGGCCACTGTCTATTGATAAGCTCATCTGTTCAAAGACGTATTGATCTCGAAGCCTCAGCTGAGACATATTCAACCTCCATTTCCCCTTTAATGGCGTTTCCTTCAGTGACATTTCAGCACAGGCAGCAAATGATGAATAGGTAGACAATATCGAAAACAGATAAACGTGAGTGGAGAGAATGCACTGAAGTAACACAGTAAAAATGACCCATCCCAGCCATCTAAAAGTCCCCAGGGTATTTACTGCAAAGGCACATAAAGTGTGAAACGCGAAGAAAAGATACTAAAGGAATATACGACTTGAGTAAATTCGTCAAGTAGTCTTACGTAACTAAACAAAATGAAGTGTTATTTTAGAGACTTGTGAAGGTGCTGATGCGAGGATGGTGTACTATCAGTTAATAGTGTCTGTTTGAACTTTAATTTAGCGTTTAATATTTTGAGCTCCCCTTTTTCTCTGCTGTGACTCATAATTCCCTGCCAGTGCTCTTACAATCCCCAAAGGCACAGTGGAACCAATGGCCACGACTTCGCACAGACAGTCCTCTGCACTCACAAAACTCCAATACTGGCACATACATTCATCGCAGAAGCCATGTCAATGATTATAAGCCTAACAACTAAGGATTTATGGAAAATCTCACCATCATTACCCGTGAAACTGATGCTGCGAAGACTCCAAGTCACGCTGGGAGCTTTTTGTGGCACAATTAAAACCATTTTCTGTCTCATTTCACAATGCTGGTCTCAGCTGTTGCATCATCTTATATAGCATACAGACGATTTGTGTAAAAGAAGATACTGTGACAAATATAAGCTTATCCAAAGAGGGTGGGGGAAGGACACATAAAACAAATGATACTGCAATGAACACCTATCCATCCTAAGGACAAGACTAATGTTAATCTGACGCTAATCCAGCACTGGTGCTATTCTAGTTCTCCAGCAGTGGGAAGTGAAAACTGATGTTTGTGGGAAATGTTATTAGGGAGTCTATACAGCACACTATTTGTCTCTGTCAGGTTGGTCAGAGCTCAGACACAATCTACTCACCCTTGGTGCACAAAAAATCCATACAACCATCAAAGCTCGGCCTCTGGTGTTTGCATAAACCCAGATTTGTAATGATTTTCAACATAAGAACAAAAATTCTGTGGTGACATGATACAGTGGAAAGGCTATAGGAGGTAGATGCAGGAAGAATGGGGGGGTAATTGTGTATTGCGACTAATCTACAATGTTATGCCTCAGGGATGAAATGGGGACTGGTATGAGTGGTGAACATACCCATCGATCCGGGCCGCGTGTCTATCATGTGGAAGATGGCGATTTTACACAGAAAATAGAAGATAGAAATGAGTTACAACTATGAAAAAGAGAAGGAAACATACTTGCAAGACGGCAACTGAAACAAGATCACAGGCTGGGGTCACAGTGATGAATGAGTATTTAAGTTAGCCGTGTTCCCTGTAAAGTGTGCAGATGTGACTGTACACTCCTAAAGCACATTTGGTTTATTGTGCTGTTTTCTTTCAAACCTCTGCGTTAATCAAATGGACAATTTAAGTTCACAAGGCATTTGAGGAAAAGCTCCACTAAAGCAGAGGCATTCCCTTCATTTGCATTAATATTCATTGAGGCTCGGACCTCTCTGCAACAAGGGACCCCGGGCTACTGTAATGGGCCTATTTTACTCATTAATCCCTTTACAGCACCTGAATAATAATAATTCTCAGTGTATGAGGACTACATTCATTACAATAAACTCTTTTATAGCTTCCTCTTTTGAATCTCTAACAACATATATGACTCAAGGATGGTTTATGAGGACCGTAAGTACTGTGTGTCAGTGTTTGTTATCTATCTGTCACTCACCCCTTCACTGTTCTGTCCACTCTTAGCCAGCATCTCCTGCAGGGCCCGCACTGACAGCGACTGTTCCAGCACAAAGGTACAGATGCACAGATCTGGAGGAACATACTGGAAGAAAAAGTGGGTCTCGGGTTAAAAAAGAAAAAAAAACTGTGCAGCAGAAGAAGGATTTCCTTATTGTACATGCATTTTTTTTGTGCGCTCTCATTTTAATACTTCCAAGCTGCATATAAAAATGCACCTGTATTACCACAATAGAGCACTGTATTATTCTTGGTGTGACAGTGAGCCCCATATAACATACAGTGTAAGTGGGTGCAGTACAGTTTGTTTCTTTCAATTTTTTAAAGTTAACTGGATCACTGACTGGAACTGGTATGTTATACAGCCTTATGGTGCAAAGAATACAGGCCACAGGATGTAATATAATGCATCATGCATATAAAATATATTTTGCCTGCAGTGTGAGTGCAAAAAGTTCAGGCTACCTTTAGAAAAAATAATGTGTCAGTGACCAGTACCTGTTTTGCATCCTTTATTCACTTGATCAACATGTTCCTTCATTAATCCACTATTATTGAAAATATCACCATGGCAACCTGTCCCGCTTGCATCAATTCTTTGGAGAAAAGGGTGAAAACAATTTTGCAACCACTGCAAAACATCCATAGATAGGAAGGAAATGTTAAATTGCTCCCTGAATCCAGAGGGATATTTGGATTAGATGCCCACTCGTAAAATCTGTGCTGACTGCTGCATTTTCACCGCATTTAAAGAAACTTTGTCTTAATTGAGTAGGCGATATTCATTAAAAGGTACTTTGAAACAGATTAAGTGCTCTCAGGTCAGTCTGCACTCAGATAAGCCAGGTCTTGGACAGAGTGTTATGCGAACAAAAATGGAAAAGATGCCAAATTGCATTGCAAACCAGGGCAAATGGGACAGGTGAGGATAGGGACAATTCATTGACAGAATGAGGAAAGCAGCAATGGAGACATTATGGCTATAAGATAAATGATACCAACCTAAACACCTTCCTTGGCCTCCTTACGGAGAATCTCAACTGTCCCAAACTGGTTCATTCGCACAGGTAAATCTAACCTCATTTGCTAACTTCCCGCAACCCACTTTCCAGCTGAAAAAACAGTGGAGTCATATTAATGTATGATCACCATAGTTACAATATCCCCTACTGTGCATGGATGTTGCAAATGTATTATTAAAGTCCAATTATGAAACTACAGACAACAGCCAGTCAGTTTAGAATAAGAACAAAGAAAATAGAGGAAGAGTCAACATTTTGTTTCCTTGGTGGTGTCGCAGTATCTTTTCCAGTTTTGTCACTGTGGGGATATCATCATAGCAGGTCTGGCAGAAAGCCCTAGCCTCATCCCTTGGGGTGACGAACAGCTGACCTCTGATATGTTTGGGCCACGCAGCAGTGGGGAGGGGACCACCTTGTGTTGAGGAGCGAGAGGGGATGATGAGTGTCCTGCCTTGTCAGGATTTGTCCTCCCCAATAACGGGCCGGGAGACAGTTTTACAGCAACTTGGCCATGCCCTGATGTTTAGTTTATTACTGGTCATGAGGGAAAGAGGGCAGTTAAACGGTGGGCAAGAATACATCATGTCTTTATTTCTGTCTCCAGAGAGGGTCATGACGGCTGACGCTGATTGCCCCGTAGACGTGACCCAGCACTCTGACATTCCCTTCTGCTTAATTGGAAGAGCTGCTGAAACTGTTAATTAAGGGTGCAGTGAAAAGAAACAAAAATCAATTTGTAAGTATTAGTTGTGCTCAGTTGTAAGGATTTATGCAGCAGCGTTCTTATTGAGTTTTGGTGATACCGTTTGCAAGAGCCAGCTTAGTATCTATGGCAGATGTGAGCTATGTACAAATCAGGGCTGGGTTCCTGTGTGACATTACATCATTTTGGGTGCTTTCAGTATTTTGCAATTTTGTAAAGTAACATAATTTGGGTAACACACTAATTTGTTTTATGTTAGTGGTCTCACATGGAACCTTTAAAGCCTCCCTTTTATTGTAAACCATTTGTTCACTTTATTGAAGGGCTCAGTGATAACAACAATGGAAATAGTCATGATGTAATTTTACACTGTTTCATGCTAATTGTCAAGTCGTGATATAACTTTCTCTTTTGTCTACAGGCTTTAATTTGGTTACATTTTCAGTCTTTCAATGTTTCACTGTTTTACTTAACTGTAAGGATTTTGGCATTGAAGGATACTGATTTCTATTTTACAAGTGTTTGTCATGTTCTGAGATAACAACTGACTTTCTTCAACTTTCACTCAGGACCAAAAATCTGAATTTAAACTTGATTTCTCACAATGATTATCAATAGTGACTGATGTCAACAGTTTTATCATGATAACAGTTTGTCCATTTGTATTGTGACATACTGTGTACCTTTACTGTGATCTGAGGTTGCACGTACCGTTACACACTTTTGTGGTTACCCAGCCTTAAAACAAAGCATAAATGAAAAATTTCTGCCAACTGTGGAGACAACAAAGACACAGCATCGCCGCCATGATGGTATTGATGGTATGAGGGCATGTCCCGTTCAGTGGTCATAATATTGAGGCGGTGACAGGCAGGAGCTGCTGGTCATATATCACAATCAACCAGGTTCTCACAGGCTGATTGATGCTGCCGTTTAGACTGCGCACAGTTTAAATCAACCTCATCCTGTCGTTCTAGTTCTGCGCTCCTTTACTACACTAGTTCACCAAGGAAGAGACATGTCCTATATAGTTGTCCAGACACATTTCAAAATTGCCATCTTGGGTTGTTTTTTTTTTTTTTTTTTTAACTTTGCCATTGTTGATCCCAAAGGTGAAGTGATGGCTCTTCATAAAAAACGGCCGGCAATGAAGACAAAGTGCTAGATAGGAAGAACATCCATCACACCTGTCAGGTATAATTACCATCCAATATAGGATGAAAGCCTCAAGCCTCTGTGCCCAGCAACAACATACGCATATTTGTGAGATCTGTTGGAAAGCAGGAGGGACTTGTTGAAAGAGGAGATGATATGAAATGAAACAGGTCTGTGCCCGTACCCAAAATGTGTTGTTCCATTTTTAACCTCCTGATTTTGTCGCTCTTCAGAAAAGGCATCTTTGTAAACATCCTATATGCCAGGTGTCCTTGCTTCAGTAACATTAATCACAGCCAATATCAATAAATTGTGATTAAAGACAATTAATATGGAAAAGGCCACTATACCTGTTGTCCAGAGGTCATAAAGTCTAAGAGGAGTATCAATTCCGGATAAACAGCAGTGCAACCAAGACCAGTATGAAGGAGAGAGCATCCTGAGACTTTCTTTTCAGCAGCGGCTCAGTTGGATGCTTCTGCCAAATACTGTAGCTTGATCATTTATTGATTATCTGTACAGCCTCTTGAAGCACTAAGGTAGAGAACACGATCCATAATTTGGATTTGTTACACAGAATTCAAGGTTGCACCCCGCTGATTACAAAATCAAACAATTCAATTTAACTCAACTGTTGTCATTAAAACTTTGCACTTAGATGCACAGAGAAGCAAATGCGTCAGCAGCAACAACAGCGCTACTCAGCTGCAATAAAGCTGTAGGCAATTACTGCCAACGACAGCACCGTTTATGAAACAATCCATCAAATACGTCCAGGGGCGTAATTTCAGGGAATTATCATCCGACAGTGGGCCCACAGAGATGCAACATCGTCCCTGAACTGTTGGAATAAAAGCTCATCAAGGAGATGGTAGAGGATGTGAGCTGTTGCTTCTGCTTTGATGATGAGCTGAGCTGCCTTCCTGTTTGCCCTCGCTTGGCTTCACTGACTGTTTAGTGGACCTAAACACAGATGAGCTAAATGTTTGGTTTCCATGGCGCTCTCAGCTGAGTGAATGCATCTCTTCATTAGTTTCCCTCTTCTGCCCATTGCTATATCTGACATTTGTTGATTACAGAAAAAACGCCGTGTCCTTATGTGTATAAAAATAAAAATGCATTACATAACTGCTACGGAACTAAACATCTGCTGTATGAGGTGCATGACGATGTGTGTTTTTTTGATCAAGATGCAGAGTCAACCTACGCAGATAACATGCATCTGTTTCTAATACTGATTTTTTTTAAGATAATCAAACAGCTGAACGGTCTTTGTACCCACCTTTGCTTCAGATGTGGGCTCCAGGAAGCACAGCCGATTGCCCAGTCCCTCGGCAGCCAGGCAGAACTTGCGATTCTCCTTCTGGATGCAGGCCACACACTGGAGCACCACTTCATCATCCTGTCAAGAATAAACAGGTTTCAATCTGTGCGTCTGTGTAGGTGTATGTGTCTACGCAGACGCTGTGAATGTGTGCACCAGTTCACCACACACAGGCCCATTCACTTTCACACTGAATGGGCCTGTGTGTGGTTTAAAGTTGTTTGTTTTTCTCTATGTTCGGCACACTGTTAATGATGCTGAACAAAAGAACCTCCAAATACATTATAAAGACTTAATTCTGATTACTAGCATGCAGTATATTTCTCCTCCTACACATTTTATCTCTTTTCTGCCTCGGCCCAGCTAATTGGGGGTTTTCCCCTCTAAATGTGATGATCAAACAGAGACTCTCATGGCTGATCCCTTTGAGTCGGCCCAATCTTCTTTAGGCTATTTACACGGCTTATGTGGTACAACTAAGGTTGCAGGAATTGATTGGAGCGTTCCACACGTTAAAAGGAAATAATAGTCTTAGTAAATTTATGCATATATGTATGCATAAATCCTGCGTTGGTAATATCAAATAAGATGCATACATTTCTTATATAAATACGTATATTTCAGATATACTGTACACTGTTTCTTGTTTTAACATTAGAAATTTTCTTGTCATGCATATAGTACATGCATTCTTGTCAAGAATCTGTATTGCTTCAAATGTTGCTTTTTGCTTTAGATAAATACAGAGAATGGCTTTTATTTGTCCTGCTTCTTTTGGAGCACAACAAAAGTGTGATGCAGCCGTAAATAGATAATAGTTTTAAACAGGTTGATTGTGTTTATAGTGTTGGCCCGGTAAACGCTGAAATGGTCATAGTTACTCTTCACGATCGCAGAGCAAGCAGAAATTTGCTGATATGCGCTGCTATGGGACGGGGAGGAGGGGAGCTTCTGCACAATGGCCAGCTGCATTATTTAATGTGAGGGGGATTGTGCTGAGAGCAGAGTGCAGCAGTAGTAGTAGTAACAGTAAAGCACACCGCTACAATGCAGCCTTATGAGAGAGGAAGAAGACGAGCATCTGCTTTTCTCTGGATATATCACATAGTGCAAGTCATTTGTGTGTTAAGTCACATTTCAGAAATAGAAAGCCTTTAAAATGCATGCATGCCACATTTTCCTTTGAGTGGCTACATGAGGGCATCATCAATGACGACTTTATCCTGAATAACAAAAGAAAGGTTAAGATAAGCACAGGTATACTCATGACTAGTACCATTTCTGATCAGGATTGTGATATTTATGCAACAAGCAGCTAGAAGAGTTGAGCAACTAGAGAAAAAAGAAGCATCAAAGCTGGCTTTGATGTGGAGGAGAGACTTCCAAGGGAGTAACTATGGAAGCAGGGAAGTTGTTTGGGTATTAAAACTCACATTTGTGACAAACTGTGGTAATGTGCAGGGAATTCAAAATGATGGCAAAATGAAGGCAATCAGTACAAGCTATTCACCATTTGAAGTGTAGGCAGATGAGCGTCGAAAGGACAAAGGACACGGGACAAGAATATAGTTAAACAAGTGTCAAGTTCAATTCATCATTAATTAACTATGTGGTAAAGAAATAAAAATCAAGATCTTCATTATAAAGACAGAGGACATGCACACGTGCCTTAGCAAGCAGACACAGTATACTTAAGCTAATGTTGACTGCTGGAATTGATTGTACCATTCATGGGATTGTTATGGGAAAGACTCAGGATAATGGCAACAATCTTGGATCAATATGAAAATGTTATTCAACTTAGATGTGGATTGAAATGAATAGGCCTCTAGGCAAATCAACACTTGGCCTGGGTTGAAACATGCAATCAGTCTCCCTGTAGGGAGAGGAAGCGTAGGGTTGATTCGGGCCATATAAGGACAGTATTGATCCACACATACAGTAACTCGTCTGTCTGTCACCATGCCAAAATGCTCACACAGGCACAGACACACATACACATTCATCTCGCTAATCAGAGAGGCTATCTCGGTGTCTCTGCCCCTGTCTATCCCACGACTGGACCCTTTCCCCTGTCATCCCCGCACTGAACTTCAACCAAGTGTCTGCCGTTGTCTCTCACACTTTCTCTCTCTTCATCACTATGTCATCAAGCCCACTCACTGCTATCAATCATTCATAAAGTGAAGCACTAAGTGATGTCAGCTGGGCTGAAAGGAAAAGAAAGATGATGTATACCTCAATTTGGAAGGGGTCGGTTTACAGAGGCTGATAAAAGAGCACAGTTTGTGTATTCCTGCTCTATTTGGCTGTTGGCTGTGGTGATCCCTGTATTGTGTATCTAGCAGCAATTAACATGATCAAGCATAAACAAAATCTGAGCACTACACAGAGATATAAAATACAACAGTATCACCCTTTGCCCTGATTCACTAGCAAGAAAATTGTGTCTCTACTCTTAGCAGTCTTTAGCAAACATAATTTCCCCTAAGTCCAAAAATGTCATGTGTTTAATGTTCCTGTCACACAGCTTGTAGCCAACCATTAGGAAGGAAGAGTGAATGAGTGCAGACATTTTCAAGAGAGCTACAGTGAAAAGTTTGAAAGTATTCATTACTAAAGAGTGTGTCTTGTTTCTTGTGATACTTTCTTGAACACATTTCTGCACAAAATCCCTTGCTCCTATCTTTCCAATAGCTGTGATTTTTCAGTCTGGAGCAAAGTGGTGAACCAATGATACAACAACAGAATAACATCCATCCCTAGAGCCAAAATCCTCACTGAGATTACACTGAGTCAAGCTTGTTGAACAATAGTGGGCTCACGTGATGTGAATGCTTCCGCTTTCTATAGATATCATTTAAAAAAGACTTCATTCAACTGTGAACTGGGACACCAAGGGCACCTTGAGAATGAATTTTATTCCAGCATAATATTCCTTTTTACTCTCTCACTCTTACTGCTTTGTTCTGTTTCTCTAAATCCATGCATTTGTAGCTCCATTGTGTGTTTGGGAATGTGTGCGTGCTATGCACCACCACAGCGTAAAACTCACATATTCCTATGAGACCAGTGTCAGTAATGGTAAGGCATATCAATGAGCAAGCTGTCATGATAACTTAGCTTATTTTCTTGGTTTCAGCCAATCGTGCTCTCTTGATGCACGGGGGAATGATGACATTGGTGGAGATTTTTCCATAGTGACAAGCACTGTAAGCATACCAAAAGGTCTCCTCTACAAGGCAGCAGTAAATCAGCCATTACTTTAAACTGTTCACAAATGTAAGATGCAATGACACGCTGTAAACTTGCCGGTGGTGGAACCATAGCAGTTATAATCTTTTGGTGTTGCTGCCATGATCTGCACTTATTCATTAACATTATTGCTTCTAAATGAGTTATCATTACTAACAGTATAGAGTGATTATAGAGTTTAGAGGCAAGTAACGGGTTATTATGCATTGTTAAAAAAAATGGCATAATGGGTCTTATCAATGTGTATTCAAAGCACATTTCTTTTCTTGTCCCTTCTTTCCTCCAGCTTTTTTTTTTACACTGCTGAGTAAATAGACCCAAGCTTTCCAAACAACAAAGACAAAAAGTCTGGGGTGTGTGGAATATAACTTGCTGTTAGTCTGCTGATGGCTTTCTGTAAAGCGCTGGAATAAGTGAAAGTAATCTGAGCCAAATTCTCTCAGTAGGAGTTATGAGCATCTAAATCTTAGGTTTGAAGAGATGTCTACAGCATTTCACTAGGTAGTGCAGTGAAGTACATGCCATCAGCTCATGGAAAAAAGACTCATAAACACCTTATCACACACCACACAGGACTGCACTGCTTTGGAAGCATATTCTCAAGTACATCCTGGAGGCACTACAGCAACTACTGTAAAGCCAGAGTCACAAAATATCTTAGAGACACAAACAAGCTGGAGCAATACATACAGAGAGCAAAGCACAGCTCTGCAGGAAAACCTCCTGCTTCCTGTTTTTGAGCACAGTGACTCTGGGTGTGATGGCAACTCAATTGCTCCAGTATTTCATGCGTTGCTCTGATGTCTCCCGTAGGGCTTGTATTACCACAGCTTACACTATGTTCCACCCAGCCAGCACCTTACACTCATGACATTATCATCTCCACTTCTTTTCATTTGCGATATGGTATCTCCAGTTTAAGACATTTAGACTGCCCAAAACTACGTTGATAGCACAAGTATACAACTCTAGAATGGGATTAGATGTGCCATTATCAAGGAACCTCCTGTTCAAATCCATTAGAGTAAAAGGTTTCAACAGTGAAGTGAAAGCTAAGTGTCCTGGGCAACACATCCATGTTTACAATGTACAGTATGTCACCGAGCTTTGAAATCTGGTTAATAATGCTGTGCATAGCCATAAAGCTTGTTTTTATACGCATCGTCTAAGTGCATGTCAATGTTTAATTTACATTTATTCCCCCTGTTGGGATACCCCTTCAAAATAAATACTTGCAGTGATAAAATCCTCCTCTGCAGTAGCGTTCTACTCTGCAACTCACTCTTTGAGGTCAGATTTGTTCTGTCTTTTTCAATTTGATGCTGGGCCAAAGAATTGGGTGAATCGAGAGCGAATTGATCCAGGTGTAGCACCAAGCGGGCTCTCGGGAGAAGGTAGGAAGAGGGGAGGGAGAGGGAGATGAGGGAGGGAGAAGGAGAGGAGCAATGGAAACGGAAAAGATCCTGTTCATAGACATAAACAAAGCAACAGCAGACCACAGCACTTGCCCACACTTGCCTTTGTCCCCGCGTGACACCGTTCAACAGTGTACTGAGTAATAAGTCTCCATCATCACCAGGGGCCTGCTGCCAGTCAACACTGTACACAGGCTGGCTCTCACACTGAGACTTTGTTCTGGACAGATTGATACAGCTGGTTGGGCACTGCAGAACAAAATACAGCTGGGCAGCACTTACACCCCCTACATGCTTTTTCTCCCTGAGTCTCTCTCTCCTCCCACACCTAGTTAGACACTAAAGGTACAAAATAGGCAATGCGTTTCCCAGGCCAGAGGAGAGGAGAGGAAGAGGAAGAGGAAATGAAAGGAAAGGAAAGGAAAGGAAAGGAAAGGAAAGGAAAGGAAAGGAAAGTGCAGCCGATAACGACACACTATTAAAACACTTCGGAATTGTTAGGCTAACACTCTAGCAATGCCTCTGGTTATATAGTGAATGCAGATTACAGTACATGTTAAATATGATCTTCACTATGTAGAGTACCTTGTCGCTTGTTCTTCCCTCATTTTAATAGTTCTTCAGACTTTGAGTTAAATGTTAAACAAGAGCATTCAATATGTGTTTGAGAATTTCCTGGTGACTGTACATGCTCTCTGCTGTCTTACTGTTAATACTGATTCATATAGCTGTAGCTTAATGCTCTTTCACATTGTGGTGTGACACCAACAGAGATGGAAAGAGAAAGTAAAAAAAAAAAAACTGACTAGAGAGCAAGTGCTTTGTTCTCATGACTCAGTGTTGCTGTGTAAATGGGAGTGCTAATGCTCATCTTGAGGCAAACTGCTGAACATGCTGCCCCGAGAGCACAGACAGAAGGATGAAGAGGAGCAAGAGCAAGACAGAAAGAAAGAAAAACAGAGCTTTAAAGAGCACTAGAAGCTCCCTCACACACACACACACACACACACACACACACACACACACACACACACATACACATCATTAAAATGCCCAGGCCAGGGTGACACTGTAAATTAATCTTGACATCTGCTAAAATTTCTGCCTCCTTTAAAGGCTTTGCTAAGGGTACTGAGGATGACAGCTTTACAGCTTGTTACTGAATGGTGTGAGTGGCCAGACGATGGCACAAAATGTATGCAGCTGCATTGTGGATTGTACTGGCATGGATACAGTATGTAGCCAGAGAATGCTTAAACACACTACTCATTTGTAAACTCTGCACTGTAAATCTTAACTGTTGAGTATGCAAAAGTTGGGTTAGGAAGTTGAGTTTATTTATGTTAATATTATATATAATATCTGAGTGAACTTTGTGCTTTACCTCAAGTTGCAGATTTTTGCAATGCCAAATATAACAAATTAACATCATAAGACCAAACTCTCTCTTAAATTTAAAATGCCAGTTATGGGTAAATGTTTAGGATATTTGGCTAATAGACAATGCTAATATGTAGTTGTCTTTTTTTAATTCATGTTTTTGTTATTTATTCCACCTTGTGTGACATGGAAAGAAGTAAATCATCATAAAAAATGAACTCCTCTAACATCTTTTCGGGCCTTCATACCATTATCTTTAAATGAGCACCAGTTAAATCATGCAAATTTATTAATCAACCTTGAACATAACACAGTACACATCGGGTACTACCACTGATGAATGGTGTGTCATGTGTGACAACTGACAGCATTGACAAAGGCTGATAGTGATTTTCACAGATACATCAGGGCACAACCTTTTTAGATTAGATTCAACTTTATTGTCATTACACACATGTTTAAGTACCGGGTAACGAAAAGAAGTTTGGCATCTAATCAGAAATACAAAAAGGCAGGGATATTAGGATTATGTACAGTGGAGTGGTTATATATTAGTATAGAAATATACAGGGGATATGAAAATAATGAGTGTACATACTATACATATTATACATATATGCAGGTGGTTAACTTAGAGGGGAGATATGAACATACTATACATACTAAACATATTATACAGGTTGAAGTGCAATGCAGTGCAGTAACATTTTCACTGTGGTTCTAAAAATGCACCCAACGGTTTCTAACTGCACGGATGTCGTATTTCCAAGAATAAACACCTACGAAAAACACGACCAAGACGCTACAAGATAATGTAATCCGCAGTGGTTCTACAGTCCCATACATATTTGATGCTCTCAGGTTGTTTGTGTATGTGTGTGTGTGAGCTGGCACATATTGCACTTCAGACCCAGAGTGTCTAATCACTGTCGGCAATCTAATTACCCAATCACCATACACTCACACTATACAGCTGTGAACACCACCGGCCATATGGACCAGGGCAATCCATCTTTAAGATTGGACAGGTATGGCGATCTCTGCGAACCAAATAATTTAGTGTGGAGAACAGCTACATCTTAAATGTCACCCAATGTTTGAAGTAGCTGTGAGGAAATATTATATTATATTATGTTATATTATAGACTCACCGACAGTTTTATTTGCTACACCTTGCTAGAACACGTTTGGCCCTCAGAGCTGCCTTAGGTTTTTTGTGGCATAGTTTCATCAAAGTCCTGGAAACATTCCTTTGAGGTTTTAGTCCATATTGACATGACGACAATGTGCAAGTGCTGCAGATTTGTTTGCTGCATGTCCCTGAGTCGAATCTCCTACTCCATCACATCCCATAAGTGCTATATCGGACTGAGATGTAGTGATTTGGATAGAGTGAATATATTGTGATATTCGAGAAACCACTTTGAGATGGTGTGAGCTTTGTGGCATGATGTGTTATCCAGCAGATGGTAAAACTGGGGTCATTATGGGATGGACGAGGTCAGCAACAATACCCTGGTAGACTGTGGTGTTTAAACCCTCAAGGGTCTAAAGTGTGCCCAGAAAAAATACTCCGTACCAGCCTGAACTGTTGATTTAATGCAGGACGGATCCGTGCTTTTAGGTTGTCCGACTGTTGCAGCAGCGATCGAGACTGATCAGACCAGACCAATCCCTATCATTCAATTTTACAGAGCCAGTGTGAATTGAAGTCTCGGTTTCCTGTTCTTAGGTGACAGGAGCAGCATTTTGTGTTGTCTTCTGCTGCTGTGGCAGGTCTGCACAAAGATTCAGCATGTTGAGCATTCTGGGATGTTCTTCTACATACTGTATCTTCGGATTATCTGACTAACTGTTGTCTATCATCTCGAACCAGTCTCCTCTGACCTCTGGCATCAACAAAGCATTTTTACCCAGAGAACTGCCACACACTGGATGTTTTATTTTTTGAGCCACTCTCTGTAAACCCCAGAGATGGTTATGTGTGAAAATCACACTAGATCAGCAGTTTCTGAAATGCTCAAACCAGCCCGTCTG
The DNA here is from genome assembly GCA_037367365.1 of Apogon talboti. Classification (NCBI taxonomy): domain Eukaryota; kingdom Metazoa; phylum Chordata; class Actinopteri; order Kurtiformes; family Apogonidae; genus Apogon; species Apogon talboti. The sequence goes on along the minus strand of JAPQRQ010037342.1, from coordinate 10,974 downwards.
CAACCGACAACTATATCACGGTCAACGTCACTCACATCACCTTTCATCCCAATTCTGTTGCTCGCTTTCACCTGCGCATCATCTTGACCATGTCTGTCTGTCTTAGTGCATTGAGTTGCTGCCATGTGATTGGCCTATTACACGTTTGAGAGTCTGGTTTAGACCAGCTCTATATGTAAAGTGTCATGAGATAACTTCTGTTATGATTTGGCGCTATATAAATAAAATTTGATTTGATTTGATTTGAGGCAGTTACAGAGGTATAGCTAACACAGTGGTCAATAAGTGTGTGCATGTATGTATGTATTTATGGAAAAGTAAATAAATATGAGCTGCTGCAGGTCATTTGAGGCAAAAGTTTATAAAAATGAGTGCAAATAAGCAAGCCCTGCAGGCAGATCAGACCCCTCCCAGGTCCAAAGGCATTAGGTCTGTCTGCTTGCTTCAGCAGCGAAGAAGTAGAGGAGGAGGCTATAAAGTGTTTCACAGCACCTTCCAGCAGTGCCTCACCTCCCTGGTGGTAACATTAATGTTAAAGGCTCAGTAAGCATTTTCATCCCTTCCTTGTCCGCGCTATCAAATCACGTAAAAGGAAAATATGGGAACGTTTCTGTATCACTTTTAATTGTTTCAGACAAGGCAAAATAATGACTATGGCAAAACATTGGGGAAGTTTTCCCCTGACTACACAGAGGTCTCTGATGTTAGATGGCACTGGGGATGCTCAGGGGCAAGCACCATAACTGGGGCTTTTGCTGGGAAGCAAAAGGAACAAAGTACCTCTCAGTCCCTGTCTCCTTTCCACAAAGAATACACATTTACCAAGGGAATTGAGACTTTTTGCGGCAGAACACAGAGGAAAGAAAATAGGCTGCTTCTACTTTCTGACAAGCAATGTGTTGTATTTTTAGGGGATGAGCTTTCTAAAGGTCCAACGGGAACGATACTAACAGGTGCATTTGTAACCAACCTGTGTACAGGAAACGAAGCATGAATTTTGACTCAGCATGCTACTCACTATTTTCCACTGCATGAAAATAGAGACCCGAGTGGTGCGAGGAATAGAAATCAGACTTCAGTTTCAGGTCAAGTAAGTGGAAGTGCTAAATGTGGCCTGGATGATCAAAGGGAGCCGTGACTGCAGGTACTTCACCAATTTCACTGTCCTGTGCACAAGGAAAAAATGCTGTGTCACTGTACAAAACTAGTTCAGAAGCCATCACTGATTCTTTGCAGTCAGCTATATATGATCCAATCACTATGATGCTGAACCGACCAGTACGGTTTTAAATGTGCTATTAATTTTCTCTTTTTTCCCAAGTTTTACAAAGAACTGACTAGTTTTAGTTCAGGTTTTTTTTCCTTTTTTAATTTTAGCTTTTCAGGTATTATGAGCCTTGATTTACAAAAAGTTAGTATGAAAGAATACATGACAAATATGATAGACATATAGGCAGTTATTAAAGGTTGCATATTAAAGATTAAAATATCTTTTTAAAAAACACAAATGAAAATTTTAGCTGCAATTTACTTTTAACATCTGTTTCAACATGTATTTTACTTGGTAATTTTTTCTAGCTTTTATTTTTATTTTAATTAACAAATAAAATATATGGTTTGGAAATATATGGACCTGGACAGTGTAATAGTGACACATTTATTCTCTATAAATATACTAAAACTGATCGCAGTGTTAGCTTATGCAGGATATAAATATCCATTGTCCTTTAAGGCCTGACCTGACTAAAATTCTTCAGAGTACTTATCCAGATGCTTGCAAGTGTAGCAGCGTGGGCTTCCGGCACAGCAGTGAGCCGAGACTGAACCACAGCTGAGACGTTCCTGTGTCAAACTCTATTTGTTCAAGGACTGGTGATGATGCCCAGGTGAAGGGTGAGGAAGTTAAAGCGCAGCTGAGTCGCAAAAGAAAATGATCACTGAGAAAAAGGCAGATGAAAGAAAAGAGAGTGCTCGGAAAGTTCACTCAGTGACAATAATTGCCAAATTTAGAAACAAGCAACATGTCATTGTGAGCGGGGGGGGGGGTGGAGAGAGAGAGAGAGAGAGAGAGAACAGACAGCACACCTCATACAGAGCTGGAAGACAGCCTCTTGTAAGGCAATTTTTACTGCCTCTGATTTGTCATATGTATATTTCAGGACGAGGCCATTAAAAGCTTGGTGAGGTACTTTTGAAGTGTCAGCTCCACAGCTACACTGCCACAGTAACACTTTTGGAAGCTGGGAGGGAGTGCTACGGGGGAGCAATGAAAACTAAGCGTTGCTGCAGACATACTCAACCCAATGGAGGGATAAGAAATGCTCCCACATCGCTGTGTGTTTCCCTACCCACAGGGCTAGGTTACTTTAAGTGTCTCTCCACAGAAGCTTTGTAAAGTTCTCTAGCGGTGATTGAATATCTGAGATTTAAATGTGTTACACTGATGAAGGATGGGTTTGGTGAATTGTAGTAAAGTTTTAATGTGAAAAAAAACAGCAGAGGGAAACTATTTTAAAAAGTAGTGTTGTATTTTGTACAGACTGTAAATCCCTTTGCAGAAAATCTGTCATTTGTAATATTGGGCTGTATAAATTGCTAGCGTGTTCTTTGATTGGAAGCTCCAAGAATGAGTCTGGAGGTGCCATGGTCTCAGTTCTGGTCACAGGTAAAGCATATACTCAGCTGAGCTCTCACTCACAGTTGAAGTCTCAGTAAAACTGAGCCCTGATCCCTGGGTGTGTTTACATTTTGACTTCTTAGGCTCCAGCCTCGAACAATAGGGTTGGACTTTAGATAACGCAAACTCTGGATCCAGTACAAACCAGTTGCGGTCATAAATTCCAACGTGAGCGGCACCAACCCCCAGCTCACATCTGTTTCCTATATCTAATAATTTCATGTGTGTGTCTGTTGTTTCTTAGGCGTGTATCTAGTTAAAAAGACAGTTTCTATGGTTACAGATGTTTCCTGTCCTAAAATCATCTATACTGACAGTATCTTTAAGCTGAAACAAGTTAAACTTAAAACCACAATGAGCTATGATAAAATAATCCTTCAAAATAAAGCTGAATTGAAACATAATGCAGTCAGTATGAAGAGTAATGACACTATTTTACAGATGGTGAACAGATAGTAAATCCTGCACACACTTTTTTTTACTGGTAGAGTTGAATGTTAAGCCCTTTTTTCAGACTACACAAAAAACATTGTTGCAACATTAATGAGGACTTAGATCAAGTACAGATCCCACTGTACTGATTGGATTAAAAAATTATTTTATGCATATAGTGGTGTTTTCTTCATAATACATCATCTTCTTTTACATTGTCATACATCGTCTTCCTCACAAAATTCCACTATATTGAATTGTACACACTGCATCATGACATGTATTGTATCACTATATTCTTGCCGATGAGCTGTCCAAATGTGCTGAATACAATATATATGTGTGCAGCTCTCAGCATCCCTGCTGTACATGCAGCCCCCATGAATTTCTGAACCTGCTTGCTGTAAAAGCAGGACAGAACTTTTTTTTTTTTTTTTTTTTTTTTTTTTACAACACACATCGTTGACTCTGCAGCAACAAGGCTCAATAAAGAATGTGATATCTCCTTGTCTGCGCTGGCGTGGTGCAACGCAGAGGTTGTTAAAAAGGTATGAATCTTTTATGAGGTCGGAAACACCACACTTGTCAATAACAGATGAATAGGCAGAGACTTTGGCACCTGCTTGGGGGGGGGGGGGAGTGGGGGGTGAAGAGGGGTGCATCATTGGATTTTCTTAACACAGCTCCAAAACAATATCACAAATCTTTTGAGTATGGCACATTCAGAAGGAAACACAGGCTTGCGAGCCAAATGTGAGCCAAAATTAACTGCCAAGAAGTGGAGGCAAAGCTGTGTGGAGAGGAGATGGCCCTGCTAGCGATGAAGGAGGCACCAGCTAACAACGAGGTTTGTGGAGTGGTGCCTTTGTGACAAGTGCACACTTAAGCTTATGTTGTGTCTTTTTTTGGCTCAAATTTAACATAAAAATAGCAGGAGGGACAATGAAATTAAAACATAAGCAAGCTGCAAATCACACAGCTATATAAAATATATTGCAGGTGACATAGCACTTACACTGTGGTTATGACAGTGGCTACTATGTAAAAGTATATGGCATTGACATATGTTTTAAACTTTAATGAGGGCTTTGTGGACTTATCGAGACCACTGTCAAAATGGCTAAGCAGATTCCTAAAACATCCTCGATTACCCACATTTTCATCAACAGACTCATCTTACTTACTCTCTGTTTACTGCCTGTGGGTCTTTCCAGATTAATTGCACTGCATTGTTGTTGGTCCAAATAAGCCAACGATGGATAGTCCGAGGGGGTCCGTACACAAAAGAAATGTGCAGAAAATCAAAAGCGCTTTAACTTGCCCACGTCAGTGAAATTTGTAAAGATAAGTAAAGGATCGCTTTCATTCTTTGAATACAATGAACTGCTTCAGGGAAGCAGCAGTCAAGGTACAATACAATAGATTGTACCTCGTCTCTGGTGTGAATAACAATTAACCTTGCATAGGTAACAATAACAGAACCAAATAGGTTGGTGGTGTTCTTTTGACTGGAATGTGAATGAGCGTGCTGTGAAAAGGTGGGTAAACAAGGCGAGTAAACAATATTAAGACACTGGTTAGTAACATTTATCCATTTAACATTTGACGAGCATGTGTAAGAATGTTAAATCCATTATATATAAACTGATTGATTAATCAAATCCCCTTCAAATACTCCACTCTAGTAGCAGTAGATACAAATACAATAATGAAAATGTATCAGATGATAGATTTTAAGTCCTCAAAGATCTATCAAGGATAGTAGCTCAGTTTAAAGCATAAATGACACATATCTACTGGAGGTCTTAGACGAAAGAGAAAATAACATCAGGATCTCCTTTGGTAAGGAAGCCTTTTGTACTCTCTTATTAAATATTCATTCTCTCTAAAACACCAGATCAATCAGGCCTGCTTACTGCATGCCACCGACATTACTGAGGAAATTTCTTCATTTGGTGGCACGATCAATAGCTCATTACAGCAGCTTTGCACCGGGTTGTCTCTGGGCAGGCCTGCTGGCTTAATTCCCTCCGCATCACAGGTGTATCTTATCTGTCCATCTTCATCACACAACACAGAGAAACAGCCTCTGCTGAATAGCACTTCCACCTTAACAATTCCACTGACTTACTTTTCTGCACACTGAGTTTTAAAGAGTCAAATGTTGAAAATTGTAAATGACTCAGATGCTAAAGGGAGATGTGAGTGAGATCAATACTGCAGTAAGGATGAGGGTTTGAAATACAATATATGTTCATGAGCAAAGCAGAAAAAAGTATCCACAGTATTCAATCTATACTATGCCTTATGCATGTAATACATTTGCATTTTGATTAATTCAATACAACTCATCCGAGGCAAGAGGTGCAATAAATCAATTGGATTTTACACTTTAACAGTATATCTGAAAGAAAATATATTGCTGAGGAATATGAAAAGGCCAGCATTTACACGTTGGTTTTCTGTATCTCACTTCTCAGCGGGAAAAACATATGGCACAAACACCAGGAAAAGTACTATTCCTATGACAATGCACATTGAAAAAATGAAGGCTGGTGAGATGAAATCACTTCTTCTCATAGCAAATCTCTGTGCTCAAATCTGCACCATTATGCTCAAAATGCCTTTCGGAAGCTCATGAAACTGAGCTATTACTTTTTTAATCCAACCATGAAATGACATCAGAACTCATCATAATAACATTAGAGCTACCCTCCTTAGTGTCAACTAGAATGCGATGATGTGCTGAACTGAATTCCCATCAGTGGGAATAATTTCATGGTAATCTCTAATAATTATACACGGGGCAACTGATGGAGCAAGAGGAAGAGCCAAATATAAAACAAGCTGGGAATATTTGCAGGGCTGCGATATTTTACAAACAGGTATCAACTTGGACAACAGGTAAAAATATTTAACATATTCTTCAGATGTGTGATTTTCAAAATGATGAAGTTGAGCAATGGCGTAACAGCTTAATTCTTTACGTTCTCTACTAAAGAACTGAGTCCTGACTATAGATGCTTCCATATAGTTTTAAGAATAATGTACCACTGACTGCACATTGCAAATCAAGGGCACATATGATTGCCTCTGGGTCAGTGTAGAGCTTTTAGATAAAGCCTTCATCCTCCCTTAAACATTTCACAAAACTGTTTCTGCAGGTACAGCCCGACATACCATACAGCACAGCAAACAACCGCACGCACAGACCACATGTGGACTGCAACACAGTAGATCAAATAGAAAAGAATGAAGGGCAAAGGGGCAGGATGGATAAAAGAGGAAGATTAAAGTGAAGAGGAGGAAAAAAAAGTTTGACAATAAAACACGATACATGACAAAAGGGAAATAGGAGAAGAGCAATGCAGAGGGGGAAAAAAAGAGCAACGGCAACAAAGGAACGAAAAAAAGAGACATCCAGCAGTGTGTTCAGATACATGAGTGGGTGAGGACACAGCGAGCTCTGCCACTGATGTCATGGGCACAAGGCTCAGTCAAAATGAATGCTTTACTTCCGCGTAGTTGAATATTTTTTTCAAATGTGGTAATTTTTTTCTTGGTGTGCTGGTTTTGCATGTTGCATTACTTCTGTGTTAGTGCATCAACAGTCATCGCATGGATGCAAAGTGAAACCAGTGCCTTCTCATAAACAAGCCAAGCACTGCCACAATGCATTAGTCACAGCCCCAGTCTGGCCTTTTCAAAGTTGCTACTCCTACTCTAACTGCTAATAGATCACCAGATTTTGATATTCGCCTAGCAGGGATTCTCACAACAGAGAGGGTGCGCGTGTGTGTTCGTGCATAGTAGATCACACTGCACATACAACTCTGTTTTTATTAATAAAAGGCCCTGTGTTAAGATGGTTTTCTGAATTAAACCAGAATGAGATACCACATTACCAAAAGTTTGTTACAGTTCACTCGTCTTCTTCCATTCTCCATCTGCTCTAATGACACAACACACAGTTGGCCAGCACTTCATTTAGAAAACTACTCTAACATAATGAGCAGCCTGAGCCCATGTAACCATAAGCTGATACTTTATTCATATTATTCACTATACTGCTTATTATGAAGTCGCTGCTGCCAGAGGTGCTGCAACAGACCTTCTACCAACAGACATTTACAATCTCCAAACTGGAAGAATAAAGTTCATGGAGAATATGCAGCCCTATTAAAACATGCAATCCCCCTTTGCCCCTCTGACATTGAACAGCAGGTTTGGGGGAAGCTTTTCTCCCAATCTCCTGGCTCACAATCACTACCGTTCCTCTTCCTGTAACATCAAATTACCCATGGCTGAGATATCCTCGGTCTCTCGCTCTCTTTCTTTCCTTTCCTCCCACTGAGTTGGGTTTATAGGCGGCAGTCCGGCAGGGGTAATTTTTGCTACCACTCCAGGGAAATTACTTTGTGTTGTTAGAGAAAAGGCAGTTTGCGAACTGCTTTATCAAGCTCCTTGACTCCAGTAACAGCCAACATTTGGATGTCAACTACAAACATATCTGTTACATATCCTCACAAAGTATCAGCATGAATGCAAGTTTAGAGCCTGTGTGATAAGGGATGCATGTGTGTTTGAATAAGCATATGAGTATCCCATTGAGCGTTCATTTCTGCTGGAATAACTTCAGTCATGTACTGTAGATAAACATCCTTCTACTGTAGGTACAAATGTGTGCACGTGTAGGCACTCATGTATCTATTCTCCTTATCTGCACTTGGTAGTTCAGCGGTGCTTTGGCTTGGACTGATGAATAATTTCTGCACTGTGCTCTGCTGTGGCATGTCTGGTGCAGCCTGACTGCACCACACAGCTACAGCTCTGCATTTGCATTCAACGCACACACACAGACACATACACACTTTTACACTCATGAGCACCAAGCCTGCTCAATGCGCCTCCATCACAACACCATGCGGCCTGTCAGTTGCCTCTCAGTGTGGAGGGATGCAACAAGCATCTAAGGTCATTTTTAAAGAAACAGCAGTTTCCTTTTAGCCAGTGTCATCTTACTTCTTCTGCCAGGGTTATATTGGTGAACGATTCAATATACAGCTGACAAATGGAGCCAAAACGCGAGGCACGCAAAAAGTAGTAAATCCCCACGCCTTCTGAGGCTCTCTAAAAATTCTGATTGTGGAACCGTGGCCTTTATGTTCCAAACCTGAAAGGAGTCGTGATGGTGCTGAAATGTCAGCTGTTTTTTGGGAGCGGCAGGCATACTGATGTGGTGACCTCTATGGTTAAAAGGCTGAGGTCTGTGGGACCATTAAGGAGGCAGTATCAGGTTTTTCTGAGTGGAACGGAAAGTACATTTTAAATATCACAGCTATTCCAGAGGATACAAAAGCCTTTCAATAAATCCTACACAGTGTAGAATAATTCACTGTAGTGTTTTCTGATCTATAGTTTCACAAAGCTGTTCTGACTCTTCTTGGAACTGTACTTACTCATCATGTGACATTACTTTGAAAATGCAGTGTATTCACATTTCATCCTAAAATGATATCATCTGGGAGATTCCTTTGAAAATACAACATACTTGAATTACAAAAATGTTACATTATTAAACAACAGCAGCCTATGCCTCTGTGAGCAGCTTAATAAAGGGAAACCACAAGCAGCAATGCCAGTGATATGTGCAACCAAACACCTCCTACTGTCTGGGGGTCTGGAAGACCTCCAGACTTCTACTCCTGCGTCTATTTTATCTGTATTTTCAGACATGATATGCCTCTGTGTGCATTTCACCATAGATGAACAGAACATGTCATCGTCTATCTTTGTCATCAGTGGAAAAGTGTTCCTCTGTGTGTACAACCACTGCCGGATATTCCCAAGCTCAAACACTCATCTCCAACAAAAGGAGGATATTTTTACTAAGTGGCAAATATTTTGACTGTAATATAGTACCAGAGACGAGAACAAATAGTCTACAGCCTATTTAATCCTAAATCACAGCTTCTGTCTAAATTGGCAATAACAGTACTGGTGTGAGAGCAACAACGCTGTATTTATTACAAATGTTGTCCTCGGATGTTTTACAGAGCTGCACAGTAACCCTGTGACTACAGTCTGGACTGACAGCATTCACTGCCAGTGTGCAACATTTCATTCTATTACACCCTTAGAAACTCAATTTTTCCAAAGCAAATGTAAAAAAAATGGCTTTTTTTCTTTAAGTCCTTTAAAAACTAAGTTGCGCACTGTTTCAACACAAACATCCACTGAGAAATTGTATAAAATTGGTGCCGCAATTAATGTGCATTGGTAAGTTTTACATGGCAGAGGAAACAGTCTGTCAACTTCTTGAGAGGGGGACTGCAGAAAAGACAATAGCTGTCAGTATCCGATGCGCAAAACAATAGGGCACTATAACGCCTCAAAGATCTGCAAGAAGGCACGGAGGGTTATCAAAGGATACAGGATGAAATAACATCTGTCAAGACAGTCAACTGATACGTAATTGACACAATTGATCTCACTCAAGGCACCAATAAAAACACATATTGCTACGGGCTACCAGCCCAACGATTCAAGCGCAAGCGGCAGGAAATGTACTTACAGTTCTGAGGAACTGGATTTCATCCTCTCCTTCTCCACCTTCAGCCATGGCTGCAAAGGAGCCTGTTCAGACTCGGGAAGCCTCCGCTGGCTCCTCTCTCCTATCGATATTAGCATATAGCTAATCCACGGCCATACAGCGGGGAGAGTACCGCAGCATGTGTCAGTCAAGCCCCTGTGCTGAAGCCCGGCTCACCGCCCGGAGGAGGACTGTGTGTCAGCATCGGTGGGCTGGAGCAACTGGGGACGGTGTGGCGGGGAAAGAGGGAGAAGCCAAGACGTGTAGACCACATACAGCAGAAGCGGGGTCTTTATCTTCGACGTCACGGGCGGACTTTATTCATGCAAACGTGAACGCGCGAATATTCAAACATATGTGTATTAAATCACCACAATCCGATGTTTATTGATTTGATTCCCCGAAAGCGCGCTTATGCGTAAAAAGAACGAAAGAAGAAATCGAGATCCATCGCCACAAAAATGAAGGCAATTCAGTACGAGGGCCAGTTCCAATTCAGCACCATGGTCAGCACCCCACGGCACAGACACGCTTCAGTTTGGGAACACACACCGCAGGCCTGCATCCAGTATCACACTGTTACACACTTTATCTACAGCCTTCTACTTCTATGCAGTGAATTAATTAAAGGTCAGTAATGCTAAGATAAGCTTAAGCGTCTAATAGAAAGAAAACTCGCAGGCAGGGTAATTTACATCCTCAGAAATGTACAATAATAGCATATTAGGAGAGAAAATGTCAACTAAAGTGGTAATATAAAGACGATTAGGCAGACTTCAGATTGATATTCATGAATATAAGCCAAGAAGATGAAGAACATACGGCTGAAACATTTTACATTCCAGTGTGCACATTTTTAATTATTGAAAACGTTTATGTTGATGAATCGCCATTTAATTATTCAACCTAAGTTCAATTAAAATGAAAAATTAATTCTAGCAACACAATCCCTTTTTGCCCCTTGAGGCTGACTACACAGCGATCAGTCTATTTTTTGTTATCCGAAATTAGATCACAGTTGACCCACAGCCAGGCATAATGAATTCTATTCAGTGTCCACAACATGTGTAAATATGTGTACTTCCTTATCGTGATCCGATGTCTCCCTCTAGCGGTCACTTGCAAACCTGCACGTCTATAGTATATTTTCTGCCTTTGTTCTTTTCCTTATTCTCCATGTTCTTTAATGCTTTAGCTCAGGGGTCACCAATCCTGGTCCTCGAGGGCCGGTGTCCTGCATGTTTTAGATGTTTCCCTCTTCCATCACACCTGG